>CAJNYU010002703.1:166319-196555 GCA_905331475.1 Rotaria socialis
TGGTACAGCTGCGTCTTCAACTTCAGTGCCCAGTGGCACCGGAGGGACTGCTTCTACAACTTCGACGCTGATTCCGACAACAACAACGACGCGTTCAATCGCTGCAGGCTCAAGATTCACAGTTGAATATTTAATCTCTCAAAGTGTCAATCCAGCTAAATTTAATTTCAGCAGCGAAGAAGATATTAAGCAGTTCTTTAAGCAGCTTAGCAGTAATCTTACAGATTGTTTTCGCAATATTTCATATGATCCTGTAACTTGTTGCGGCGACTTAAGTAATATAATCTATAGTGGAATACCTGCAGTGGATGGAACTCTGAGTTACGGGAGTATTGAAGGCTGTATTATAAGTGGAACAGAATCGTATGCCAATAATACCAATTTAAGGAATTCACGCAGTAATTTAACAAATCATCCATTTCAATTTATTATTCTTGTAATATCTTTCATTAACAGAAATGAACTGTACCGGTAGTGAAATTCTAACAAGTAAAGGTAAATGCCGCTATTGTGTTAATGAGCCTCGATGTGCTGACTTTCCTGAATCAACATGTGTTCGAGATTTGTCAACGTTGGAAGATCATTGTGAGTATGTAATCTTATTTATGAAGTGAAAACACAATTTTATCGGTAACTTTTATTCAAGGTGTGATCGAACTAAATATTTCTTCCGTACAAATTATGAGTATAATGAAAAATGTTATCGTTTTGCAACTGTGTGGTGGCCACAAATGCTAGCACTATGTTTACTTGTGTTTGCAATTCTTATACTTCTCTGTGCTTGTCTAATGTGCCTACGTCGACGACACATTATATGTAAAAGGTATGAGGATTCATTGTTTAAAATAATCTATCTTGAACTTTATTCGCGTGTTTAAATTTTAGATCAGTAGGGAAAACAGAAGTTATAGGAAATGCACCTAACAAAAATCGTGATTTTGAATATATCGGATTGAATAATATGGACCAATCAGCAGCGAATTATACAGCGCGACCTACAAAGTAATTTGAATAGTTAACGAAGTTTTAAATAAACATATGAAAAAACATACTAGATCTTTTTTTCTTCTAATATATCGTAATGATAATTGGAAACTGTTAATAGATAATTATTAGCACTCTATATGTGCATATATTATCATTAGAAGCGATATATTTTGTGTTCCTCTGAATGCCTCATTTATTAAACTCAACAAGTCTAATAATGTGTAACGCATTCTAGTGAATCTATTAGATTATTAGAGAGTAGACAATAAGCAAGTTTGATGACATCTTATTGATAAAATTTACTACGATATAAAAAAATGCTTCCTGTTGTTATTGAGTGACAGATTTCTTTCTCTATTATTTGATTTATATGTATTTTTTAATTTTTACAGCAATGATCTTGCCAGTTCCGTTTATCCAACGGAAATATCCAATGATTATCCTTATCAAAGACGGTTTGTATATAATTTCGAACTATATAAATTATAGATTTTTTGTTTTCTTTGATGAATTTTTTAAGTACACCACAAAGTTCTAGACATCTGCCACTAATTCAAATTGACCAAAATCCAACTGTATACAATGAAATAGATGATCGTGAAAGTGTAATACGTGATATGTATTTTTAATTTAATTTCGAGCAAGGCAGAAATCGAACGATTGATATCAATCCTAATATGAATGATGATACATTTGTTTAATACGTTGAACTTTCTTTTTTTTTCTTTTGTCTGTCTTAATCATATTTTGGTGATAACAAGAAACAGTGAACTCTTTAATTTAATCTGATTCCTTAAATTCTAGGAAAACTACTATTTAAGTGTAAACGAACAATGATTTGCTGGATAACGAATCAAACGAAATTTTCAATTTTCTCTTTTTTTTCATTTTTTTTTTCTATATAATCATATCTATTTTTTAACACAAGTAAAAATAAAAAAAATGCAACACTTAGCACCGTATTTTGTGTCCTTTCTCCTGTTTTGTTTTTTTGGATCAAATTTTCAATACTAATATTCGTTTACCATTTGTACCCGTATATAATTTAAATTGTTGATCTGGTTTCGATGGAAAATTTTCATTCATTATCAATACTTGTTCAGATTTTGTTATTAGTCGATCGGATTCTTCTTGATGATTTATTGTAGTTTGCATTGAAGTTGACTTTGATTTGTCATTTTCAAGTTTTTGATCTAACATATTATTTACAGTCTCTTGACTTAATTCATTTGTTTTTGTTTGATCAATTATCAAAGGCGTTCTTTTTGTAAAAGAATCTCTTGTTGATATACGTTGTTGTTTTTCCGTTTGATTTTTTTCTACAGATTGTAACGGTTGATTGTTCACTATTTTTGAAATTCGGGTTTGCATATTTGCTGGTTTACGTTGTTTCGGTAGCATACGTAACATGAATTCAATTAATGTTTGTCGAAATTTTTGTCCAAAAAAACAGTAAAGTAAAAAATTTGTCGATGTATTAAAAACAATAAGTAATATGCCAATTATATTTAATGATTGAAATAAAAAATTATGATACGAACCATGAGGATCAATAGCATACCAAGCATTAAGTATTAACAATGGTAATTGACAAAGAACAAAAACAATGACCACTGTAACAAGCATCAATGTTATATGATAATCGGCCTGTTTTTTTTTATTTGCCTTTCCGCATAAATGTTTTTTGCGACGTTTTTTGGCAATTAAATTTTGTATTATGGTTACATTTATACATGTTAATGTAGCAAATGGTATTAAATAAACAACAGGTATATAAATATAGATGCGAGTATATTTATGAATTCGTTGGCCAATACTTGTTAGAACACAGGTTTTTAAATCTGGTACATATCGTTGCTCTAACCAATACGGTATACAGTACACTATAGAAAAGGCGTAAATTAATATTATGGTTATTAATGTTGCGCGTTGCGTTAAGATTTGTCTAGCTTTCAATGGAAATTGCACTAATATTAAACGATCCATTGATACAGCTATAGTCAGATATATAATGGAAAGAAGAATGGTATTATATATAGGACTTGTTGGTAAACGTGTTAAAAGTATTTCGAAGGCAAACGGAGGTTGATTTGTTTTATACAATTCATAACCTATTAGATATCTCAACGAATATGATGGGATAAATATAAGAAGAAAAAGTATATTTGAACATGACAACGCTGTCAAATAGATATTTGTAGATGTAGTACGCATTGACGGAGATATAAGTACCAAGACGGTAATAATATTACCAACGATACCAAATAAACTTAAAACCATACCTATATAACCCCAAACTATCAGACGCAGGAGTAGAATATAATCAAGACTGCTGCTATGGTCAATAAGAGATGAATTATTCGACATTATTCATTAGTTGTGAGATTTTTGTTTTTAAATTTTAATCTAAAAAAGAAAATACAAATGTAAGAATGTCGATTGAGTTTTCTATTAGACTTTTCTTTCGAAAACAAAAATCTAACGAAGTTTTGTATTTCAACAAGAACTCGATTTTTCTCATGAGGCTAACGGATGTGCAATATCCGTCATTCGAAGACAACTAAACTAGATTAACATTTTTTTTTTGATCTTCAACATAAACAAAACAAAAAATAGCGAAGCTTATCTTTCGATATAATCAATGATGTGCATGAACTCTAGTTACTCGAACCAGAATCTATCGTTGAAGTTTCTATAATAAATAACTGGAAACGTGATAAATTATTCAAATTTGGTCGGAGGTCTCGGCAAGTATGTTTAATCAGTTTTAGTCAAACAACGGGCGAATAAGAAACATATATTTTTAGCTCATACACTTTTGTCATACAATAGAATTAATGGAATATTTGTTTAAAATCTGCCTTTCTAATGTTTCTACTTCTTCTTCTTTGTTTGTTTGTTCATTAAATTTATAATGAATAAAAAGAACAACTATGGTTATTTCTTTCAAAACACTATTTCTATCGTAATTAGGTTTTGTCTAAGCCTTAATGCCTAAAGAAATAGCAAGTAAAATTTCTTTTTTTCTTCTCGGCTAAGTAATGGAATGATGATGAAATACTATGTGTGTTTGTTTGATTTGATGAGTTGATGATTAGTGAGTAAGAATAGACGCTAACACTAGTAATTCGATAAACGAGGTCGACTAGCGTTGACTGCAATACAAGATAGATGGATTGATAGACAGAGGAAGTCCAAAAGAAAGAGCGTGTATATATATATGTATGAATATGCGTATGAGTCTATCGATGCTTTGGTATAATATAATGCCGAAGGCTATTTATTTTGTTAGTGAAAGTCTCTCATTTTTCTCTGATTCATTATCTTCTTCAATTTTCTATCTACCATTATTTTTTGCATTTTGACACATATGTCATTGATTAGCGAGTCGTTTTTTATCATAGTTTACTCACAACCTTTATATATAGGAAATTGATCTCACTGGTATTTCCGGTTATAGTAAGAATAAGAGCACTTATTTTCTGAATGCTTAAGCAATGAAAAGGGAAGAAAACAAAGTGAGGACTGATGGCATAATTTTGATTTGATATAAACTATAATCGATTGGTTTATCTTCCACAGCTTCAAGCTGTAATATTTTTTTTCTATAATATTATTAACTTAGCTGCAGAGAAAAAAAGCATACGTTGGCTAGCGTAACTATCAAGAAGATAAATCAACAACAGAAACCAAAGATTATATATATATATATATAGTATTCTAATATTGCTGATTTCTCTGATGTGACAGAAATGAATCTATTGAGGTTTTCAGCACACATGAACATATGCTTCAATGTTGACAGAACTAGCACGACTGTCTAATGATCATGATAATGATCATAACTGGCATAAATGATAGATACAATATAATAATGGTTGACCTACTTGATGGTATTGATTTGAGCTAATGAACTTCAATTGTCATTTACTTACTATCGACTGATTATTTCTAGAAAAAAACGTGGGCGTCAAAGAATGAGAATTGAAAAGCTTGTTCAATGTCAGTTCGTTAATGAGTAGTATATAGAAAAGCAAAAGCAAACAAAAGAACTGATCGTATTTGCAATTACTGACATGCACATTCATTCTTATATAGATAATAATCCAGATTTTTTCTTTATATTCAAGGCCCTCTATTTTCCTTTCTTGCTCTTCTGCGCTTCACTTGTACTACTCCCACATTGTGAACGAGACTATGACAGACAGAGAGAGAGAGAGAGAAAAAAGCTTCGAATAGGGTGTGAAAGAAAGAAATAACATAACAGAGTTTTCTATAACTTTTGTATATGCGTAAATTAACCATCATTTCTATCCTATGACTTGTCTGTCTCGGTTATTTAAACATCTAGCATTTCTCGTGCGTACGAACATGTCAATTAAACGACAGACGAAAAGCTAGCTAAGAACTATTAGTGTCTTTTATTTTCAGTAATTTTTTCTAGTTTTTTTTTCTTTTCTCATATACAAAATCCATTCAAAGTTATTTAAGCGGAAAGCGATTGTAGTAGAAAAGTATTGATAGAATACGTCTTCTTCTTTTTACATATCCTATTATTTAAGGATGAATTTAATTATTATTGATACAGAAATAAACATAACAAAACATCCTATGAAAAATTGATGTACTCAACATCATATGAAAAAAACAAACATAAACTAAACTAATTTATTCGTTTTACTTCCTGAATTGATGGGTCATCATTAACAATTTTATTTAAATAATTAGCTGAAAAGATGAAAAGAAATTTCATCATATTTTTTTCCTTCATGTATTAAAAAAATATTTTCGGGCGTGATTGCTTCATTGTTTAATTGCATGTTAGTGAGAATAGAAATGACAGCAGGCTATGCATGCATATTAGTACGGATGAAAATGTGAGTTTTCTAGTTTATTTTTTGACGATTTAATTACGTCATTGGGGTTGTCGGATTCAATTTATCTAGTTAGCTATTATATGGTTAAAATAAGATTACAGACTTGATGTTGTGTATTTATTTTTGCTGTCTACATTGTGTAAAGAATGTGTTCATGGTTGATCTAACAAAAAAAACAGCAGCAGTGAGCAACAGTGCCAATCGATCGGGACGCTGTTCCACTTTAAGCAGAAATCGATCACCCACAAAAAGTTACGGATAGAAAGGAGAAATGAAAAAACAGAATTCATATTTACATATCAGTTGCTCTTGTTCAACGACAGTAACGTTTGATTCAAGCAGAAAATGGTGAAAATATATACGAAAATGCTTTTCACAAGGATCAGTTCAGCCTGTTAGCATGACGTTTTAACCATAGTTCTACTCGATAGAACCCATATAATTAAATATCAACCAATGATTGTGTAAGCTGCAACTTAGAGGCAAAAATATTTTTCTTTTGTAAAAGTGAACATTTGAAATCAATCGTTTGGATATTTTGGCTAACATACTGTATTAATCCTACTATCATAAGGGAAGATCTTTTACATTTCTTTATGGGCTTATGCCGATAATGCATCCTATTTATTATGTCACTGTCGGTTTCAATTACAATATAACTGGTCAAAAGTTATTCGGTACCATAAGAATTTACAGCAATCGTTTGGATAAAAACATAAACCTGAATTTATCTTTCAGAAGAAACAAAAATATTCTTTCTCCTACAAAACTTCCCCGTAAGGCGAAAACAAAATAATCGATATCTGCTGGTATCTTACCAATTTCTCCATGGCAGGAGAGAAACGGTTCATTCATTTCTGCTGGAATAGCATCGTTTTTGGTTGAGTTTTGTCTGAGAGTCGATAAGGAGATGATCCATGTCTCTCTGTTTTTGGTGAAGTTCTACTTAGAAAGGAATTTGTTCCTGATGAAGTGTTTTTTCTTAACTTTTTGTGAGTAAACGATTTCTGCTGTAAACGGAAGAGTTTCTCGATGTTGCCTAGTCCTCGAAAAAAAGAACATATTAGACATGAGGGTTTTAATTTTTTTTTATATGTTGTAATCAATATGTTTCTATACATATGGAAAATTCTTTCATCGAATAATTACATTTTCTATAGTCAATATTATCTGAACATATTTTTCAATGCATTGGATACCTGGCTGTAAAAAATTAAGAATTCAAAGGAGCGTAATTTATTAATTAAATATAACCATTGGATGTTAACATGCAACATTCTGATCGATCAACTAAAGAAACAAACCAGTTATAAATAAAATATGCACGCTTTTGCTAGCAGACATTGATTACATGTTTGTCTGCTGATAAGAATTTCTTTATGATCATAGGAAAAAATTCCAGAGTTAGAAAACATAATGTTTGGCATGATTCGATTCTATTATGTTGTTTTCTTTCTCTTAAAGACTTATGTTCTAGAGGTTTAATCGAGTAATTCGCTTGTTAGACGTTGAACGTGATGCGAGGTTTCATTCTGTTACTTATTTTTCTAAATTGATTTTCTAGTACAAAATTTCTTCGCACATTATACATGACTAGATGTATTATTGAAAGTGTTGTGTAAGTCAAAAGAATCTCAGAAAGAAAACAATGTGTCTTATAATTAAATAACTCATAAATTTTAAATAATGATTATTATTGTCAGTGAGATATTGAACAATTGTCTAGCTTCATCGAAGGTCATCAATCTAATATAATCTGACAGAAGCCAAAGCATATTGACGCGCACTTAATAACCATTGACTTATACCAGAAGAAGAAGAAAAATACAATCGGAGCATGAACTTTTTGTCGATGTTTAAAGAATATTTCTTCTTGAGTTGATTTGGTAACAAATTGGTTTTTTTATTTTAGTGACTATCTAGAGAAAATGTTATTTACGATTTGTACACTATCATGACTACTAGATATAGTATAAATGACGTGCTCAAACTGAAACACTTCTTGACACATCGATGGAAACAGATGCATGCCTAATAAGGATTATTACCATGAGACATGCTTTTCACGAAGAATAATCATCGAAAGTTATTTTTATAATTTTCAAAAATAGACGAAATTTTTCACGCATTATTTTCTTCGTGTGGAAATGTTTTTCATTGACTAAAAAAAAAACAAATTATCCTATTGTAATAACCTTCGCTATTCTTGTCATACTCTAATTATCGATCTTTGTTCTCTTCTAAACATAACGCATTTCTAAAGGAAACAACAAAGCCTGTTGCTCTTTGATGTTTGTGAATTGCAAAATAATTGAATACTTGAAACCTGTAATCATTTTTTCTTCAAAGTCAGGAAAATAATTGCTATAAAAATCTAGATAAAACAACAATTGTGCGGCATATTGATGATACATCAAGGAGTCATCACGAACTTTAAAAAAGCATAAGAAGAATATGTATTCTTGCAAATAAAATCGACCAGGATGCCCCTTAAGGTATTCCGAAAATAAATAAAGAACGGATGATACATGGTGCGATCTCATAAACCGACTAATGTAGATAATATCTAGTAAACATACATTTAGTCTATTCTTGAACTACTGAAAAGAATATATTAATATTTTTCTAAACGGAAATGGTTTTATTGTTGATTAAAAAAATAGTATCTTAAAATGTAATCTATAAATATCTATTCGTCCAAAAGAAAAAAAAACATTTATAATGACGAAAAACGGATGGCGTTTCGTTTTTTGCTTTTAAAGTAAAAGAGTGATTACAAAATGTTGAACAATCTAAAATAATTATTTCATAGACTTTTCTTTTTGTTTCGCTAATAATAACATTATCGTGTCAAGTTTCATAGCAAATGAGTAAAAAAGATTTCCTATTCTGAAGTATGTATTAGTAATATAAGATACGCATAAATCTTTGCATATGCAAGATAACAACCAAACAAATTTGGTGTCATTTTCTGGTTAAGAAATGTATTCATTTTTTTCTCTCTATGAAACCGATACCAAGATAATCAATTCATTATTTAAATGTTTTCTTTCAAGACAAAATAACCTTCCGCAGCAGTCCTCGACGCACCAGGAACCCTTGTATAAACGAAGCAACACACAATTCATAAAATTTCTTTAGCAATCGATATTTTTATCATGATTTCTTCAATTTATTGACTTTTTCTATGCGTTAATTTACATCTTAGCAATTTTAGTAGAGTAAGAACAAGATTTTGTCGATCGGTGTGGCACAGCACAAAACAAAAGCATTCATTAGAAAAAGCTATTAGGAAATAATACTAGATTAAGAGAAATATATTCTATTTTTTCTTTTAATTCATGTCTCGCAGCCATGAAATTAGGTCTACGTAGAGGCTGCATTTAGATTATTCTATACGACAACAAAATCGTTTAATTTAGCTATAGAAAATGCCGACAACGTTTCGCACTTTAACACATCATCGTTGACAAGATTTGCGTTAAGTAAAAGCATATTCTGTTCTGTTAAACTTCATTGTCTACTCTTTTAAGAAAACATTTCACCGATGTACTTTCCTGTGCAAAGTACAACATGCTTTCAAGTTGACGAGGGCGTCCTCAGAGGAAATGAATATGACTTTAACTATATTCTATGACATGAATTCAATATCCAAGAACCTATTTCTATCCGAAAATAGATATGAAACTCTAGATAATGCTATAAGGCTAACCAAGCATCGAATTTTCAACGTTTCATGTGAAATAGTACCTAAGCCTTTAAAGCTAAGGAGTTAATAGTCACAAAATGTGACACAACATAATAATGAAAAAAGAGAAGAGAAAATTCTTTTATGTTAAAATAAGTATTTTTTATGTCGATTTATCAAAAAATAAAACTAGAAGAATGTTTTTTTTTGTTTTGAGGAACTCTTTTTAATTCTATAGAGTTTTTTCATGGCTAGTTTTATTCGTACAAATGAACTGGAAATTCTTGATTAAGATGATATCACATTTTGTTTTGTTTTGTTCACAATGACTCAATCTTTAGTAAGCGAACATTAAAAACCACAGTGAACTTATGAGATGTCTACTGAAAATGGCTGCCTTTTTTTTCTTCTTTTTAGAACTGCTTATATTTGTTGAACGATAAAGCTAGCCTATAACTGATTCAATGTTTAAAGAAGAAGACACGAGCATTAAATGTCTTACTGATATTATGAAGCCTAATGAATTCTATAACCCCAGGAACACTACTACTTTCAATAGTATTCTATTTTACTTGTACTGTCGTAGAAATATTGTTGATGAGAGTACTAAGAGAAAACGTTTGACTCGTATGAAGAACTTAATGGAAAATGCCTTGATAATGTTTCTCTGATTGACAGACATGCAGACTATGAATTTTCTAATATATCAAGGGCTTTGGCATATTAAAATCGAAAAAAAAACGTGACTATTCAGAGCAAACAAAATTTTTTGGTGTTTGATATTCTATTCTATGTTAGTCATCCGTTTGAGCTGCTATTAATTATAGAAACGATATGAGTCTATTCTTCTTCTTTGACGAGACTACATCATTACACAGTATTCAATTAGTTTTACAGTAATTATTGAGAACATTTTTTCTTTATAACATAAATTTTAGACTAAAAAGCAACTGCAATTAGCAGAACACATAATGATCTATTATACGTAACACGAACAATTCCCCTCGGCGTTTTTAATGCAACTGATTTTTTTAGAAAAACTTTTGCCGTAGAAACTAGAACAACAATTGTTAAACTCAGCATGTAGGATGATATTAAACAGTAAAAATGAACCCCCACTCTTCAACAGTGTGTAACATTGCAGACTCCAGCGGAAATGTTCGAGCCAAAACTACTGAAACGCCGAGTATATTAAAAAAATATTGTCTGCATATAAATTTTTCTCACCAAGGAAATTGGATGTAGTATAGCTATCTAATTAAATAAATATACGGAAGAAAGAAAAAGGAATTCAACTCAGTCAAAACATGATAGAAAATGTGCTGTTAACAAGGAAGAGAAAATGATGAAACTTTATTCTCTGATCGTGACCTTTTCCATTTACTTTACTATTGATGACTATTTTTGTTATCTATTTAAATCTAGAAGTTCTTGGTGCTTAATAGAGATCGTTAAATAGATTATCTTCTTATTGTTCTATTTACATTCATTATATTAAACTAACATTGGTCTATGTAAAATATTCATATTCGCAGAAAATCGAATAAGCCAAAAATAATAAACGTTACCGAGTACTATACAACGATCTATATTGGTCACAAATGAATTCTAAAACTTTTCATTACCTATCTGACGTTTTAATAGAATTTTAGTGAATGATGATAATTCCAATGAAAATACCAAATCATATATCTCTCAAAAAAGAACAACTCAAAAATTATTTCTATTTATGATTTTTTTCTCAGTCTCTCTTTTTTTTTGTTCTTTCAACGGATTCAGCTCAATCAAACACATGATTGTATGTTAAGTTCGTCAAGTGACATGATGCTTTAAAAGAAATTCTTTGTCTAATCACCGTTCGCGTGTCAACGAATAATCAAAATACTATAGACTATCTAATAAACACAAATGCAAATTATTTGCACTGGTGATATGAATTTAGATTATGTAAATTTGAGTGCAATGTGTCCTGCATACTGCAAAAGTTTCTGTTTTAGTTAAACCTTAAAAGTAAACTAAAGAAGAACTTCATTTATGATCTGTACTTGCAGATTTGTTTTCTCATTGTGCACTTTATAGGACGATGTATCTGTAAGCAGTTCGTTGTTAAAGTTTTACGTTATGTAGGTCCAGAACATGCATATCTTCTTTTTCATAATATTGCATGATAATAATCAGATAATGTATCTTCTTCAGATAGAGTATTAATCCAAAATTCTCGGACTACATAATTGTTTAAAACCATTTTTTCTATAAAATTATAGAAAAACATCAATAATTAGTATAATTAAAACAAAGGCTTCCTACTTGTGTCTAGTTGTGTCAAGAAAATGAAAGACTATTTATAATGTCAACATCTGCAATATATCAATAAAAATAATCTAAAAAGATTTGAAAAGTAGCTGCTCAATATGACATTAATGTGCTGTCGAGTACGTGATCGATGCATCCCGCACGACACTCATTTTCGGCTCCCTAAACGTATATCAACCTCTCGGCATTCATCGAAGCGTTAAGAGTACTCAGGGAGAGTAAATCTATCGAAAGAATACTATCGGCTCCTCTGGCACATTTCAACCACTCAAGAGAAAGAAATAATGTGGAAAAATAATTCTGAATGTCCCAGCAGAAGGAAGTCTAGGGCGGTAACAGTTTGGAATGTCACATTTATATTTGACAATATCAAATGTTTCCCATAAAACAATTTTCAAATAGTGTTAATTTGATTCCCTTGGTTTTAATCATTTACATTAGACATATATTGCCCTGTTAATTTCACCATTTTCTAAGAAATACTCAGTATGAAATGATCAAAATTAACAAATCAAATCGAAATCCGTCAGTCCTTTTCCAGAAAAAACACTCAAATCGAATTATTCCGTTATAAATATTGATTCTATACTTCATTACACTAAATTTCATTAATGAGGTCTTGACACAGCCATTTGCAATTCACATCAAATGTTGCTCTCTTAAATAAAAAGATATTGTTTGGAATTATTAAAACTTGCTTTCATAAGCTAAAATAATAAACACAATCTTGATGGTACTGATCTTCTATTAACCGAAAACATTCTTTTCAGAGAAGAATAATTGCTAATAGATATTTTTCAAGATCAACGGATTTCAGTTGCTCGGCAATGAGATATTTATCAATAAAAGTACTTCAATTTTTGAATCGAATTTCGATGCTGTCGGATTGGCCGAAAAAGTCGCGTTAAATGCCGAAGTTTAATTTCAATTTTTAGAATACAACTATAACATTGTAATGCTGTTGAATGTAAACTTGAATGAAAAAAAAAACGTAAAATTTGTAAATCATGAAACAAATCGATTTCATTATCCATTGATAACATACACAATCCTTCGTCCAATGCTTTTTAAGCGTAAAACAAAATATCATAAAAATTTAATTTTTTTTAAACAGTTATCATAACTTATCTGCTTCTTGTGTGTACACTTTTGCATGTATGTTATTCTAGCGTGAGAGAGCTGGAAAAAACTTTGGTTGGAATTTCCGACGTCTCTGCAAAATGGTTTACTAATAGTCACTTTATATCTGGTGTTTCACAATGTTATACAATTTTTCTCTTTAAATACGAGTAAATTATCTATATAAAAGATAGTTTGATTGGTCCCAAAACTTTACTGTGTAAACTTTTACTATTCGATTCGGCTAACACAATATTATAAGTTGACACACTGCGTTTTCTGAACAAGTGAATGTTGAAAAAGGGTTTTTTTCCACCTTGAATAATTTTTATTTTTTCTAGCCGCACCATAGGTACTTACTTTCCATATAGAGCCCTTAAAAAAATTAATCATCTTCAATCTAGTGACGGGAAAGATCAAAGATCCATTTCTCTCTTCGATACCACTGATCATCAAGAAATGAGCTAGTTTCGGGCAAACTTCTAACATGATATTTCAGTGATGAGTATCCTTGATATCCAAGAAAATGAAATAATTAAAAACGGATCATCTTGACATGTCTGTCTAGAAACAGAAAAAAGACGTATATATTCGTTAAGTTTTAGATCACGAGGATTTGTTTGCGATTTTGTTGTTTTAATGAAAATTTAGTCTATGGATATGTTATATTACCTGATGAAATCGAATCGAATAATAGATTTACAGAGAAGTAAATTTTTACTAGAAGACTTTTGAAACAAACTTTATCGGAACCATCAGTTGAAAATTCGTCTTCGTGATTTGATTGATCTTTCCAGATTTAACAAATAATATCAGGTTAAATTGCGCTTAGTAGAACTCCTAAAAAAATAAAATTGTTAGTACTAATAATCAAGATCGTTATTACACCGGAAAACTTCAAATCTTTGTAGACAGCTCATGACATATGATGATAGTTATTTAAAATTCAATTGCTAAGAAAAAAGAATCATTTTCCATTTTTATTTATAGCTGTTTAAATAATATCGATATAATTTATTTATTTATGCACGACAGACTTTTCCGATTTCCTGTGTTTCTTTTCCGCTTTCTAATGAGGTATCCAATAGTATCACAAGCGTTCGAATGATTTTTTTATCTTTACATTTTATCGATTACTGCTTTCTTTTCGTTCATGTCCTCACGTTATAGCTATATCATCATGGAGCAAATACTGTCAGGATTATAATGACCTTCTGCGCTTTTCACTGTTGCTATTTCAAGACAAACCAATGTATCAAATCGCCCATCTTATTGACACGAAGGGAATAACTCCTCATGTATGAAACATAAATAATTCCCAAGTTAAAATCAGGAAACCTACTTCTGATTTCCCTGGAGCAAATAATGATCGTACACGAGATCCTGTAATATTTTGTTTTGCGCACAAGTTTCTACAACTACTATTGCTTGATCATAGCAAATTTTTTCAGGGTTCTCTTACTATGGATAATTTTGACATTGATTTATATCAGTGACGGTTGTTGAATAGCATTTATTACATCCGTTCAGTTATGTTCTAAACTTTTTGTTCCCAATGAGCAGAATCAAAAATAACTAAGAAATCAATTCGAATAAACTGAACAAACTAAATAAAGAAAAAATTGATGATAATATTTTTCTCAAAGATTTTAGATAAAAGAAACACTAAACCAAGATATAAGTTCATCTATTAGAATCAAACAAAGAATCTATAGCAAACAATACTCTACAGGCCTTAAGACACGAGGCGAGCAATTCATTTGTAAAACATCAACAAGAGAAAAACTCATGGAACGAGAAAAAGAATAGGAAACAAAGAGAAAACTTCATCATAGGTATCACATAGAAAGGAAAAATACTATAAAACACTAGCATGATAACGGAAATGAAGCGCATGAGAGAGGAAACATGTTGTTACCTTACAGTCAACGATTAAAAAAGGAAGTGATACAAGTTTGCTGGCATGTCAACTCATCAGAAGTTGACTCGGTCGACGGTAGTAATCGAATACCTGAAATGAAGAAGGAAAAAACTTACCCCTAGAAAAATAAAAACTTGAGACTGAATAGAGCTATATTTGATCAACCGGAGGCATCGATTGAAAAACAGAGAAAATGATTACAATAAAATATTCACTATGCAGATTAAACAAATATTTTTGCCGCATTCCATAGCACTCAGATGTTCGCGATGATAAAATAACTATTTAATAAGTATTGCTTGAATAGACGTTGTTTTTTTATTTACTGAGTAAGGATGTTTTTGCATATTGAACTTCTTGTTCGCCTTAAACCATACGATCATTAATTGGTGAATTCAGAATACACTACGTTTACTGAAAAAATGATCTCATCTATATTTGATGCTGATACTTGTCTATCATGAACTTGAACAATATTTGTTCGTACATATTCAATTATTTCTTGTAAATTAGTTACTCTATTTCTTAATTGAATCATTTTTCGGACTATTACATGTATACATATGTTTCTTGTCTTCTAAAGTGGAATGGTTCCCGGTGTACTAACACAGTTTAGTATATACAGATGTCTTTTTTTTTGTTATATCGTCTATTGTTAAACGCTATTAGACGGCTCCTAGAATGTTCCAGACAGTTTCATCAATGTAGAAAAAATTGTTTTCTATGCGATGATATGATTCCGCTGCTCCCATTATATGATATATTCAATTATGCCACGGATGGCGTAGTGGTTCTATGCATCTGATTTAGTCAGATAGCAGAAGGTTCGGTTCCTCCCCCTAGCACGGTGTTTTGGTTTCAAAGATATTCGACAATGGAAGAATAGTCAAGAAAGAAAAAACAATTCAATACACGTGGATTCGTCATCACTGCCTCTCGAGTTTGTTTGTTTTCTGTTCTTTGTATTCTGTTCTCTATATGTTATCGTTATCTTTCTCTCTCGTAAGCGTCTGAAAAAAATGTACTAAAAATCATAAAAAATTTAGGATGTCACGAATGAATAGAGCGAAATTAAAAAAAGAATATATATATATATATTCAATTGAATCTAATACAAGAGAATACAACGGATTCCTTATCGATCTATATGCAAGCTCGTTGAGTCTGTTTTTCCTTAAATTCTCATAGATCTTTATGTGAAAACAACGATCTATTTCTATCACACTCAGCTTCTGAAGTTATTCGCACTGGAAAAATATCGATCTGTGTGACACTTAAAAGAGTTCTAATATATTTCCGGTAAATAATTAACCAGTTGACGATCAATGTAAACAACTAGATATAAATCAATAGTTGTAACTCTTATATCGTGGAATATCGGAAATTAAAAAAAGAATTTCTTTGACTGGCCTAGTCGACAAAAGGACGAAATGTATTCATGAAAAGAACAGTGAGGATACGAACTAAAACGATACAACGTCAATACTATTCGTGAATCAATGTTCTCTACTTGTCAAAAACTATATACACTTTTTTTGTAGTTATATTTTATGTGTCATTAGCATCCTTACGAATATTGTTGGAGAAGAGTTGTTTAAGGAATATCAAAATTTTTTTCGATGCATGTTAACATGTTGTCCTCTATCGTACTAAATATCCTTAGCTGTTGAAAAGACCAGATAAAATTTCGTAGTAAATTTGTTATTTGTCATCAACATGTTACATATCATGGACTACTTGCAATCGTCGATAAATAATATTGATGAATACAAACACATAAAGTGATCCATTGTTTTAATGCACATAAACATTTACATTATAATAACCATGCCGCGAATTAGAACGTAGTAAATAACCAATCGCAGAATTGACGAGTGCCTGTTTTCAATTAGTTTGCTTTTATCATTAAGGATCTCATACTGTTCGTGCTTCATGCTGATCATCTCAGTATCACTTTCGACGGCATGTGTACATTGCTCTCTAATCTTTAATAAACTTTCGGGATTTTTGAAGCACTGAATGTTACAGTTTCAAATATGGAATGTCTTTCATTAGACATAGAATTTAGTCGCAGTACATGATTAATGTGATCGCATACGATAAAAAATACTAATGAAATGTTTTGTTTGCCTAACAGATATTATCATGTTGATGTTCTATTCTACTAAGATTTAGTATATCAATAAACACAACATATGGAAAACATATATGTATATATATCAGACAGTATCCAGGCCATTCTCTATAAAACTACAGTACATGAGGCGGAAAATAATAGAACCAATAATAAATTTTAGCATAATTGATCAACATGATCAATCTATTTGTTAATATACCAGAAGGCAATAGCATTAAATTCGAAGATTTATATTTTATAATAATTGTAAAGCTATAACTGATGAGTCTCAATTGTGATGGAAACTGAACCGAGAGGAACATATATCTTGGATGAAATATGAATGCATAAAACGAAATCATAGCTCAGCTAGAATACTAATAATATAATTATATTAAATTTAAAAAAAAACTTATATTTTGTTCAAGCAAATTACCGGTCTTTTACATAGTCATCTAAATGGAGCATGATGTGAATTGTCATATTTTGACATTGACAAATATAGGAAAAGTCAAATTATAGTGCACAAAAAGTTGTAATTATGTGTCTACTATCTCCCTAACACTTTGGCTTGTGGTCAATATGTCAAGGCCTTATAAGATATATATATATATATACGTGGTATAGGACTCTCGTTCTTTCGTTAAATAAGGTGTTGAAAAGTCAAGAGTCAAATTGTTACTGTACCGATTGGATTCATAGATGTTTCGATGACTGAAGCTATCGGCAACATTCTCACATGAAGCGTATCATAGGAGAAAATAGTCTATTCTTGAATGTCTTTACACTCATGGCTCTCATAAATCAAAGGCACATAATGATCTAATAATTATCATGTCCAGATAAAATGAGTAACTTAATAACTAAGAAGAGGTTGCAATGTCAAAATGAGTGCTGACAAGAATCAAGAGCTCTAATATAATTTAATGAAAAAAAAAATTCTACAATATTTATTTTCGCAGATCTTCATATCAGCGATCGGCATTGAGCGGATTTCATTACATCGATAAGAAATAAGGTCTTTTTTGTTTTAGTTGAAACCCAAACTTATGCTCGTACAGGCATTTGGCACGAAGAGATCTTACTATTTTTATTATTATACGACCGACACTATTTATCACAGTTTTAACGAAGAAGCCATAGACAAAGAGCTATTCTGTTAGCTCTAATATTCCTATGCACTACTATTATTCAAATCCTCAAAAGGCTTCATCAACTGAATGAAACTGTAGATTTTACTCGATTAGAGATAAGTTGAAATTAAATCTTATTCGCTACCTCAAGATTTCTTTTGAATGAAAGATTTATAAATGCGAGTATTTGTATTTTCTATACTTTCATAACATGAAAGAATATTAAAAAATAAGATGATACCTGTTTTTCGAGAATTATTTTGTACACACACGAACATATTAAATGAATCTTGACTAAACTCGGCAACATTGCAGTAATTTGTTTTTTGATTGTTGCTATACAAAGTAGATACTAGTGCCGCTCGGGAACAAATTTTTTCTGTTCGCCATTTTCTACGGAAGTCGACGACGCAAAATATCGTGCAGACTTCGGAAACGAGAACGATATTAAAAGTAAACGTTTCCGAAAATCACTTTTTATTCTGTTTTCTTAATACATTACATTACTTTTATGTAGCACCTTATGGTCAAAAGCAAAATAGCTCTTTCTCTGTATACAATAGGTTCTATCAAGGTGCTTTTTGAAAAAATGTCGGGAGTCATTTTGGAACTGAAAAACAAAACACTTTAATTTAAGATTCATCGTTTTTTTAAAGAGTAAAGCTCACGAAACGTAATTACGCTTACTTTGGAATATTTTTAGTAGCTGACAATCCATCATTAGAGATTTTCAATTACTATCAGCTCGTCTATTTGTAATTGATCGATCCAATCTCAAATAAAAAAAACATTTTTCGTGTGCAACCGATTTTTTTTTCTAAATGGAATCCTCGCATGTGCATTCGTATATTTTAATCATGATACCAAGATGGTGCCATTGGTCACAATTGCAAAATAAATATGTGAGTGTTGTAATGGAAGAATGTTATTGAAACACATAAGTGAATAATATCGTGTCTTAAGTAAATAATTGCCAAGTTTCGTTCTATTCAACAACAAAATAAGTGAAGTCAACTCAATCAAAAATGGTTCCACGATAGACTCCAACATTCCCACACGGATTCCTACGTCATTTATTAGTAAAATAATAAATAATTTCATTCATGATTTATATTATCATTGTCTTTTTGTATACTCAAAAAAGTGGGTACACTAGATTCGGTCAGTGTGTCCGTCCGGCCCTTAACACGATAACCTTTGAAAGTCTCATCCAATTGTCATGAAATTTGGTACACATAGTGATCTCATTAATATCTCAGTCGAGTTCGAAGATGAGAAGGATCCGTCAAGAAATGGCTGAGTTATCAAAAAAATTCTCAGTATTGACCAGACCATCCCTGAGGCGGGGGGGGGGGGGGGGGACGGGGTTNCCCCCCCCCCCCCCCCCCCCCCCCCCCCCCCCCCCCCCCCCCCCCCCCCCCCCCCCCCCCCCCCTACAGGGATTTTTAAAAAAAGAAACATTTTTTTCTTAGAATTATTCACAACATATATAAATCGACTAAGTTTTTGCAGTACACATAACAATCGGATTCGAATCCGATGTTTCCACATTTATTTATGATCATTTTCGGTAATAGTATTACCTAATTCTCTTGGATATATTAATGTTGATATACTAGTAAACTTTGCTGGTTTAAAAACCGATTTATTTGACTGCAATGAATCTTCAATAAACAGTTGTAAGTTTGACCTAAGAACATTTCATATTGAAAAAGTGCAAAGCCAACAAAAACAAGTGAGTGGTTAGTAGAGAGATTTTTTTCTCACATACGAAAAATGAAATTTCTGCAGTCTTCCCAAATTTTTAATTGATGGAAATTGTCATTCCCACGTACCAGTAGAAAGCCGGTAAATATATAAGCGTTATATCATATTTAAATGTTTGCGTAGGTGATAAATAGAATTTTTATGTTAAAAAAAACAAGAACTAATGTAACTTTATTCGCTAGAAAAACTATTGGACAACTTCAGGCAAATATTAGATCAACATTATAAAAGAAATGTAATTCATCATGTGAAATGCTAAGCAGTATCATGCAACATATTTCGTATGTTTTCCTGTTGCTAATAATTCATTATTTTTCTTATTTCGAAATTCCACCGATAGAAAAGCCAATGTTCGTCCTAATTTGACTGTGTCAGCATCGATTACTAAAGTTTCACCTTTTTTCGCCGCTTTGAGAAAACTATAGATCAACAGTTTTTTTTATTATTTACGATGAAAAAATATCCTTTCTACTTACGAAACACTTAGTTCAACAGATGCTGATTTTGATGGTTTGTTTTCATTAGTCTCAAGTGCCAATGTTGATACACTATCTGTTAATGCTGTAAGCATACCACCATGCAAAGTATCTTTTTAAATAAGTAAATAGTTAACCAACTGAAAATGAATATTTCATTCTATTACCATTTCGATTTAAATGTTGTTCATCAATATCAAGTTCACATTGAATATGCCCTGGTTTTCGAGATGCTACTACTCGAATCTTATATGAGACAAAAAAGAACAACAAGGAAAATACTTTCTCAAGGATTCACTCTTATCTTACTCCTTGAAAAATTCTATTAAATTTTTCAGTTTTCTGACCCAATGTTATTAAATCTTGTAAAGTTCGAAGAAGATTTCTAGTTGTACTCATCTAGAAGATGCATCGAAAACAAACTAATTCTTTCTTGCTTAAATTCGAAAAAACAATATAATTCGAGGAGACCACAGTAAAAAGTACAGCAGAACACGCTAGTCAGTTCAACAATAGAAACAAGAAATCAACCTAATGTCGACGTTCTAGGGTAGATTGAGTTAGATAAATCAAATAATTGAGAAATCGATTCGATCCATTTGACGACTGTGGAAATTCACTAAGGATTCGGCAAGCTTCATTAGCATATTGTTGGGCAAGATGATACGTTCGAGCTTTTCCATCGCTCTAAAAAATAAAAATATATAATTAGTTATATAATAGAGGCTCAAGTTTTATCAAGATAATTTACTTGATCAATTAATTCCACAGCGCGTTCGATATCACCTGACTCGGAGAAACGTCTCAATATGAGAGTTTGTAATTCTGGAAACTAAACAGATGACAAACAAATGAAGCATGAATCACTTTTTAATAATATCACTTGTTGACTAGCAAATAGTACTGGTGCCGTGGATAAGCCTAATTTTAAATCAGCAGTTGCTGGTTTTCCAAGATCATCATCGGTTGAGGTTACATCAAGTAGATCATCGATTAATTGAAAGGCCATACCAAAATTTTTTCCAAACTCATAAGCATAATCAGCTAATTGATTTAAATTAATATCACGAAGATTTCCCAATAGTGCGGCCTACTCGAGAAACAAACAAATGAAATAGTTAAATTTTACTTTTACAAACTTACAGCTTTGCATGTATTTGCAAATAGACTTGCAGTTTTACAAAATGTTTTATTGAGATAATCTTGAAATTGCTCAGCATCGCTTTCTTTTGTTGATAATTGCATGAATTCACCTGGAGATACATATATTAGTTGAAATTGAATTAACAAATATAGCGAAAATACCTCGAACAAGATCTTGAATAACACGAGCAAGAAGTGAAACTACATCACTATTACCAATACGAGCAAGTAGCACCGAAGATATACCCAGAATATAATCACCGGCTAGTACGGCCTATAGACCGGGGAGAAGGAATTAACAGAGTTCTTTAAATATCGAGCAAAAATTACTTTTTTTGGTCCCCATTGAACAGCTGCAGCCGGTTTCCCCCTTCGTCGATCACTGGAATCAACGACATCATCATGTATTAAACTAGCTGTATGAATCATTTCTCCAAGTGTGGCTATACATCGTTGATTTTCATGCAAGAAACTAAATACAATAAAACAATATATATATATTATCGCTTACATGACAGGTTTTTATAGCTTGTAGATTACGTTTTTGTACGCACGTTGCATCAGAAATTGTCTGCAATGCATTTACATAAAAAAAAATACTACCAACTAGACAATAGTTTAACGCACAACAATCTTTTTTTAAGCATTCCTTCATTGATAAATTGGAAAATTATTTACTTGTCTTGTTGTTGATTGAAACTTCTTGCCATTGTACAGATAATCATCGGTCGAATAAGTTTACCTTTGGCATCAAAATGATATTTAGCTAATTCGTTTAATTCTTGTTCATAACATCCCAAATGCTAAAAAGGAAAAAGGTAAACCATTACTACGCGCACACACGCACGCACAAATTGTGATCAGAAATAATATCAGCAAGAGTAGGCGTTGATATAACATAATAAAATTTTATCGGAATGAATACTTGGAACTAGTTGAAGTTGTCATAAATAGAAATTTTCACTCGACGCTTTAAGATTTGATATTATTGATTAATCGTATTTGTTTATCAGTTGAAATATTTGTATTGTTCAATTTATTTCAAATAAATATTCAAACTATATTTTGTAAAATCTTTCACATTTTAAACAATACTTTATGTATGAATTTCTGTTCAATATGTTATGCAATATGTATTTTCATTGTTTTTTCGTAGAAGTTTTAAATGACAAATAGAACTCGATGAAAACGTTCTCTAATCAATCGCACGTTGTTTACGTGTTGTTGATTGATATGATAGAAAGCAATGAGTATGTTTCATTTTAGCAAGACTTAGTATTGATTCGTAGACTTTCATCATGAACTAAAGATGGCGAAATCATTTATTCGACAAATGAAAATCTACAATAGAAGCACATCGTAAAATATCGTTAGACTTACTTGCAAAATATCACGGTGAATTAATTGCAGATCTTCTTTGATTATATTTATTGTCGGTTGTAATTCTTCAGTGGCTGTTTTATGACTTGCTGCACCAACAGATAAATAACGATAAGACCGAGATATCACTGAGCATGTTAGAAACTGTTTTGAAAGCCTACGAATTGTGAACATTAATGCTAGATATCTAAAACATTAGGTCGTATGTGGTTTATGTCCACAATGTGCATTTCATATTTTCGGTTTGGATAAATCGTTTTCGACGAATGTATCTATCAAGCATTCGTTCTTCGCCAAGCATCGAGCGGTGAGATGATAATAAAAAGAAACCAATAAGATTTTAATAGGAAACCACACTCAAGGGTTTTTCGAAAGAGGACGCTCTTCTTCAATGTAGAAAAAAAAATAACGAAGTGATCTTCGATTTTCCGCAATCTAACAAGAAAACATGTTATAAGATAAAATTCTGTCACAATGAAGAGATTTTAAACGAAAACAAATCGATAGTAAAATCCTGATCAAATTTTCCAATAATTTTTTTTTCTATATTCACGTTTTTAGTAGCTTTACGCATGATTGATTGAGATTGACGTCTTCTCTTTTTCTTCCTTTTCTGCGCTCTTTTATCTGTACTCAAGCCTGACTTTGATACATTAAGAAAAAATCAATCATTCTTTTTTTCGATTACCTCCATCGAAGGACACACAAGTAAGTAATTAAACGATCGTTCGACAACAACAAACAATCGTAACTTCGTATTATTTCAATCTGTAACATGGCAGCTGTAAGTTCTAAAGTCAGATTTATCGCCACGCTTTCTACCAATTGCTTTTAGACTTCATACATTTGGTTACCGCCCGATAAGCAGGGTGAATTCGATGTCGAAATCGGAGCACGAGTGCTTGATCTTAGTCAAACTCAACTTAAAGTTGTTGATGATAATGGAAAGGTCTGAAAACCAAGATTTACTTCATCCCATTCATTATTTATTGTTTTAGGAACGAACCATTGTTAATGATCCAGCCAATTTTAAGAAAATGCATGCAACATCATTTAATGAGATCCAAGATATGATTCATTTGGGTGATTTAACTGAAGGGGCAATATGTCGTAATATACTTTTACGTTACAATAAAGACAAAATCTATGTAAGTTAATTTCGGAAGCGTTTCAATTAGCTTATCGATTTTGTTTTCTTTTCAAGACTTATATCGGATCAATTTTAATAGCCGTAAATCCATATGCACAACTTGATTTATATAATCAAGAGTATTTACGTAAATATCGTAATAGAAAATTTGGCGAATTAGAACCACATACATTTGCTATTGGTGATAATGCTTATCAAAATATGTTACGTGAACGTAGTGGTCCCGATGCGAAATATAACCAATGTGTTATTATCAGGTAAAACTAGTTTTTAGATAAATTTCAATATACACATGCATTTAAATATATTTAGTGGCGAATCAGGTGCTGGTAAAACTGAATCTACCAAACATATTTTACAATGCTTAGCTGCTATAAGTGGAGCGAAGAAAAATTCCAGCATTGAACAACAAATACTCGAAGCTAATCCAATTATGGAAGGTAAGAATAAACAAGAGTGCTATTCTAAACCGAAAGTATTTTCCTATTTATATAGCTTTTGGTAATGCCAAAACAGTTCGAAACGATAATAGTAGTCGATTTGGAAAATATATAACAGTAAATTTTGATAGTAACGGTGCTATTGCTAATGCATTTGTTGATCAATATTTACTTGAAAAAATTCGCCTTGTTTCACAAGTAAGATTTATTTTAATTCAGAATTCCGTATAGCTATTCAAATTTAATAGGCAAAAGAAGAACGAAACTATCATATATTTTATTGTGTGTTAGCCGGTTTAGGTAATGAAGAACGAAATAAATTACGATTAACAAAAGCAGCGGATTATATGTATTTGAATAAAGTATAGATGATATTTTTTATGGTTTTTATTTATGCGATATGAAAAAATTTAGAGTACACCAAAATGTGATACACGTAATGATGCTGAAGAATGGAAAGCAATTCGACATGCATGCAAAGTTTTAATGTTTACCGATGACGAACTCTTTGAAATTTTACGCGTATTAGCTATTGTTTTGCATCTTGGAAATATTCAATATACTGGTAAATATTCACTGAATACAGTCAGCATTCTATTAGAGACGTCCATACAGTCGGTGTTCGTTCGCAAGTCTACAAAAATAAATAAATAAATAGAGTTTCTGAAGTGCAAAAAAAGAAATTCTTAGATCTACTCGATCTGATCTCTTTAATTTTATAGCACAATCATCAAAAGGCATAGATAGTGTAACAATAAAAGATTCAAAATTAGCCGAGTTTATTGCATCGCTTCTTGAAGTAAGAAGAAATGAAATATCGTCAAAATAAAGCCAACGGAAAACTTGTTTTTCTTTCGTTAGGTTGATGCTAAACAATTGAATAATGCATTAGTGACACGAACTCTTGAAGTTCAGGATAGTAAAGTAGCAAGAACGTTGAGTGCATCATCTGCCGCCGATGTCAGGTAAGATTTCTAGAAAGAATTATTTTAGTTTCCGTACAAATTTGATTTCAAGAGATGCATTCGTCAAAGGAATATATGGACAAATGTTTGAATGGTTAATTGGGCGAATCAATATGACGATGCATAATAAAAATAATGCGAATCGTCAACTCCAATCAGATGAGCAATTACGATCTATTGGTGTTCTTGATATATTTGGTTTTGAAAAATTTGAGCAAAATAGGTTCGTTGATAACTTGCTTTTGGTTCCTAAACGAACATTTATTTATTTAGTTTCGAACAATTATGTATTAACTATACAAATGAAGAATTACAACAATTTTTCGTGCATCATGTATTTAAACTTGAACAAGTAAAATATGAATGTTGTTTCTTTGTTTTTGCTAAATCCGATGAATCTTTTTTTTTCAAGGCAGAGTATGAAAAGGAAGGGGTTAATTGGAAAAAAATTGACTTTCGTGATAATCAAGATATAATTGACTTGTTAGCACGCAACCGTATGAGTATTATAGCAATGATTGATGAAGAAATGATTGTACCTCAAGGCACCGATACAACATTATGTGCTAAACTTCAACAACAACATGGGAAAAATAAACATTTTATTAGTCAATCAGCGCGTCAAACACAAAAGTCATTGGTATTCGGTGTTCAACATTTCGCTGGGCCAGTTTCATATGATTGTCGTAGTAAGTTATAAATTAATTCGATTCTTCATTTTTCTTAAAAGAATTAATATTTTATAGATTTTCTTGAAAAAAATCGTGATACCTTCAGTAACGATTTGAAACAAGTTTTGTCCAGAAGTACGAATCGTTTGATTAAAACAATATTTCCATTGGAAGCATTACATCTTGTAAGTTATAATATTACTGTACTAATTTCGATAAACTAGTATGTGCCTGATATAGCAGTTGAATGCCATAGATTCGACCTAAAGATTTTCAGGAACTTGTTAGACTCTCTATCATGAATCGTCGTAAAATACGTTATTTTTCGCGAATATCCACTGTGCAGAGCAAGTAGTTGACTAAGACTCGATACTGTTATTCTTTATTAGTACAATCTCTCTTGATATAAATTGACATTGAATCAAACAGTTGGAACATTGACAAAATTTCTCAACAAATATTCATTAGTTCTAAACGAATCAGGTGCATATCACCTGATAATGCCATCGTATATTTCATTTTTTACTTTGCGACTTGTTCCAAGTCAGTAGTTATAATCTAAAAAAAATTGAAAAATTTCTAAAAGAATTTCCGCGAAGTCATGAGCATAATAGTATATACCAGATTTTCACGAAATGTTGAGTCTTAAGCAATCCTACTTAGCAGTGGTGTTGCCAGGGGGGGGGGGGGGGGGGGGGAGTTGGGCAATTGCCCCCCCCCCCCCCCCCCCCCCCCCCCCCCCCCCCCCCCCCCCCCCCCCCCCCCCCCCCCCCCCCCCCCATTGAGCAATTGCCCAATACCGAAAAATTTTGGTACTCATATATGTTCGAAGATACATCGTGCTACTGTAAAACAATGTCTCTTATTGTGATCTAGTTAATAACGATGAGTTTTCCTTCAGTATGCATCGGTTGGTTTCGCAATGGCAATGCGTATCGGAAAAAATTGTAGCGCAATTGCTTTTCAATTGCCCATTGTTGCCCACTACGTAAAATAATTTAGCTGGGTAACGGCCAATGACTCGAAAATTTCTGGCTACGCCACTGATATTTAGTCTATTTCCGGTCTGAGCGGAAACTTATGTAATCCATATCAATATTTTATCTCGAATGTCTTCATAGTGAGGGAAATATTTTGGAATTTTGAAATCTACTAACATAGTTCACTAATTCGTGCGATGAATATTTTTAGGATGATAAAAAACGTAAACCATCATTAGCTACACAATTTCGTAAATCACTTGAAGTTCTTCTCAATACTCTTCGTCAGTGTGAACCGTCCTTCATTCGTTGTATTAAACCAAACGAATTTAAAGCTGTTCATGTATGTGATTGTTTTTTGTTCATATTGTAAAAACAAACAACGATCATTTTCATAGAATTTCGATCGAGAACGCGTTGTACAACAACTTCGTTATTCCGGCATGATGGAAACAATAAAGATTCGTCGTATTGGTTATCCTATACGACATGACTTCAATGAGTTTGTTCATCGTTACGCTGCTATTGCACCAGCTCTTGAACGTATGCATAAACAAGCTGAAGCTCGTGGTGACCGTGGTGATCAACGAACAATAGCAATAAAAATCTGCGAAATAGCATTACCTGGACAAGATTATCAAATAGGAAAAAATAAAGTCTTTCTTAAAGATGAACATGATGCTATGTTAGAACAAGCAAGACAAAAGGTTCTTGCTGATCGTATATTAGCATTACAAAAAGCCGTACGTCGTTATTATGCTCAACGGCAATTTCAGCGAGCGAAAAAATTAGCTTTATGGTTACAACAATCATGGTTATGTTACGCTGAAAGACGTGCTTATTGCGAGGTAGATATTTTAAATGGACTATATTTATATGCTTAAGATAGGATGTTTTCTTTTTCGTAATAGATGCGCAATGGTTTTCGACGTTTACAAGCAGTATATGATATGCAACATATTGGTGAAAAACAAAAACTTTACTATGAAACTTTACCACGTATTCAGGTTTGATAACTTAATTGGGCCAACTCAAACAAAAAAATCTATTTTGATAATTATTTTCAGACCCTAGGCAAAGCATATTTGGCACGAAAAAATGCGAAAATGCGTCCGAAAGCTTTTGGAATTCTTCAAGAAAAGATTTTACAATATTTAGGATGGCGTGATTTTCGCCGTGAGCAAGTTAAGGTTAGTCATGAAAAACAAAAGAAAGTCTACTCGTTGACTAAGATTCTCTTTGATCTAGGCATTGAAATTAGAAGAATATGAAAAATTTCGCAGTGAAGAAGAACAATTATTAACACCAGAATTAGGACCAGAAAAAGCTCATGAAGCAGCTCAAGCAGCGTATGATGCACGTTTAGTTAATTTAGAAGAAGATATACGCGAACAATTGCGTGCAGATATTATACGAGCTCGTGAAAAACAATCAGGCATTAAAAGACGCTATCGCGATGATAATGCAAACGGTGAAGATGGTCTACCAGGGGTTTGTCAATAGAATGAATTTATTCCATAAATGAATATTTCTTACTACTTAGTCTCAACGTCAATTAAAACAAGAATCAGATCCATTTAAAACTGATGTCTCACGAAATTCATTTGAGAAATTCGCTGCGAAATATTTTCAGCATGGCTACGATAGTAAACATACATCAACTGAAATCATTCGACCGTTACTTGATCTTAAATCTGGTGTCGATCAAAAGGTAATCCTCGTTTTCTTTTAGACAAGATTAGCCAATTGACTGATTGATTCATATGCAATAGGCAGCAATAGCAACATTCCAAATGATAATGAGATTTATGGGCGATATGGAAGATATTACTCCACCACCTACAAAAGGTACAAAAAATGATAAAGAAACTCAACGTTTAGAATCTCAATATGATATTATTGTGTCTGAACTTTATCCAATCATTGCGCAACAACATCAAATGAAACTTGAAGAAGAAGAAGATCCGTATGAGAAGGTAAATTTTACATCTTTTGTTTCATTCTATCTCTTGTAGATGTTTGTTTTAGAAAAAAACGAAAAATATTCGTACAAAAGCTCTGGATCGTATTCGAGCATTCAGCAAAAAATCAGTTTATCTTGAAGATCGGTTAAAAAATGAAAATCCATTTATTGAAGATCGTTATTTAACATCATTAGAGAAAATTCAAATGATTACAATACTAGGTATTATTCGTCGTCGATTAAGGTACTATTGATTGAATGGTTTGTTTTTTTAATCAATCGACTTATGCATTTTGTATTAGAGATGAAATATTATGTCAGATTTGTAAACAACTAAATGATCATCCAGCCATGCGTGAGAAGAAAAGTCGAAATCCGGAAAAATCTGAACAACGTGAAAAATCCTATATGCGTGGATGGTTTCTTCTTTGTTTATGTTTGTATTCATTTCCACCTGGTTCAAATGTTCGTTTCATTTCTATGCGAAAAACTTCTTTGCTCTATTTCTCTGTCTATTTAGTTAGTTCGATTTCTTCGAAATTTTGCTCAAAACGGTCCACCAAGTCTTGCTAATTTCGCTGAATTTGTATTAAAACGAACATATGTGAATGGAAACCGAAATGAGCCATTGAGCATGGAAGAAATAAATGCTATTCAAAAATCATCACCATTGCAAATCAATGTTAAACTTATTCATAGTCTAGATACGCTGCCCATTTGTTGCGATGCAGCGACAATAGCCGAAGAAGCCTGTATAGAATTGGCAAAAAAATTAAATATTACGGAAACATTTGGTTGGTCTCTATTTGCAGAATCAAAATCCGAAGTAAGATTTGCTGGTTCGTTTCAGAGAAAAATTATTTCTTTTGTTTTTCATTTACACAGGGTTATTCTATTGGTTTCAATAAAGATCATCTATTCGATATATTATCTCGTCTCGAAATGGGACAAGTACAAAAAGGAGAAGATCCTCGTAAGGTTGATATTACTTTTATTTTTTGTAAACAATTATTTGCTCCATGGGAAAATCTTGATGATGATCCTATTTCGATTGATCTTATCTATGAACAGATTCTTAATGGTATGTAGAATAAGATTATATTTCAAATGATTTTCTTTTTGCCTTTGGGGGGGGGGGGGGGGGGGG
>CAJNYU010002703.1:196565-233973 GCA_905331475.1 Rotaria socialis
TTTTGCATTGACCCCCCCCCCCCCCAGGTATTCGAACTGATGTCTACCAATACACTTCAGGAATGGATCCAGAGGAATTTGTATTACTTGCAGTTCAACATTATTACATAATTCATGGCAAAGATGTTGAACCCGACAAAATGAAACAAGTGATACAAGATATTCTACCATCATCTTATATTATACCGCAAAGTGGCGATGGTAAAATAGTAACTAAAAAAGGTAAAGCTGCAATCAACGAAAAACAACTCGATAGTATGGTAGAACTTGCTGTTACAAAGGATGCTGACGTAAGTCGCGGAAAAGAAATGATTTTTTCTAAAAACAAAAAAAACTTTTCTACAGTTTAAACGCGTTATTAAACGACTCAAACAAAAATTTAAAGGACGCGATCAAGTAAAACGAGAAATTAAAAAAGATGTTATTTTATATGCTCAAAATAAATGGCCCATTACATTTTCACGTGTGTTCGAAATACAAATGCTTTCAGGTCCATTGGTTGATGAAATTCCATTTGGAAATATTTCTGTTGGACGAGATAAAATTCGTTTTTATGCTTCTGATACATTTATATTATTATCTGAACTTAACTATTCAGAAGTCACAGAAATTATTGGTGATCAGTGAGTATTCAAATAGATTATTGATGTAAATCTAACCTAAATTTTGTTTATCAGCGATCCAGTTTTGAATTATCATCATTATACTTTACAAACAGTCTACGGCGATTATACATTTACATTGCCAAGTAAAATAATCGATTCTATCTCGAGAATTTCGCTCGAACTCTGATTTTCATAATTAATAATTGTATCTTTTTTCTTTTGAAAATTTAGTGGGTGCTGATCTTGGAATTTTACTTAATCTTATTCACAAAAATTTGAAAGAAAAATCAACACTAGCTATCGCACAGAAAGATTATAAGCCTACAAGTAAACATTTGAAAATCAAATGATAAATAGATATTAAAATAGACGTGCAATTTTTTCAATAGAACGTGGTGGTGGTAAATTAGAATTACTTCGTGGTGATATTATTGTTCTTGATAGTGAAAGCAAAAATAATGTTGCAGCAGGCGTGATGACAGGTGTGAACGATCGAACAAACCGTGAAGGCGAATTTCCAGTCGATATTGTCTATATTATACCATGTACAAGTAAACCCGAATCAAAAGTTTTGGTAATGGAATATTTTTGTTGTCATGTTTTTTTTATTATAACTAATAATATTGACTAAAACTTTTAGCGCGGTCTTGTTTTACATGTTATGAAACGTGCAGTTGATTTGAATCAAGATATTGAACAACAAGATCACGTTAATTTGCATACATTGGAAGCTTATGCTCAGAAATACTTCCGCTCAAGAAAAACAACAGCTTGGTATTATGAAGCAACTGAAATCAAAGGACCATTATTGCATCGTTTTGATGGACAAGTTGAACTTTCAGCCAAAGCTGTATCAATGTTTCGTGCTATGATGGCATATGCCATGATGACACCAGTAGAAAGAAAAAAAATCACACAAAGCGATTTGGATAGCATTTTTGATTATGCATTCGAGAAAAATGTAAGTCATTATTTTTTGTTAGCGCGTATAGTCTAAACAATTTCGCTGGAATGAATGTTTTTTACTACTATGATTACTCATGGAGACCTAGATTTTGATAGCGACTATAAGAATACTCAATTGCCGGAGTGTTAGTCGAATTCAGATTAGGACGCGTCGACTTTAAAATGAGACGCCATTGATATACAGCCTTCGTTCGTACATCAACAAAATTAATCTGTTACAGTCTGTGATATTCTCACGGCTAAGTCATTCGTAGTCTATGATAAACCATCTCCATTATGTCTGGCATGTCTTATTTATTTGAATATTCCTCGTACTGCACAGAAAAATAATAAAGCTGGGTGCTTGATTTTTTGTTTTTTGATGAATTCTAGAAAGCATTGAAAGAAGAATTGTACTGTCAATTGGTAAAACAATTAACATTCTGTCCTGATTTGAAAATTGAAACACGCATATGGGAGTTACTTTGGCTTTTAACCGGTGTTCTTGTACCTGGAAAAATTCTTTTCCATCATGTTACACTGTTTCTTCGTTCAAGCTCAAATCCAGTCGCCTTAGAATGTTATAATCGTATTCAAAAAATTCAAAGGTACATAGATTTTTATTTTAGTTTTAAAATGTTTTCGAATTCGTTTAGACAAGGCGAACGTGCTCGCGGTCCACATGTGATTGAATGTAGCGCAAATGTTAACCGTGTCAAAATTCGTCAATATGTTTATTTTCCAAATGGTCTTGAACAAGATTTTGTTGTTGAATCAACAACAAAAGCAAGTGAATTAGTTTCGAATATATGTCGAGAGCTTAAATTTGTTCCATCATCAGCAAATGGACTTTCATTATATTTAGAATCAAACAAACAACGTAAGTGAAATTTCTTTATTTTTTCCGGTGCATTTTTTGTTTTTGTTTTATTTATTGTAGCAGTTAGCATTCCAAGTAATACATACTTTTTCGATTTTCTAACGCAACTTCGTGGCCATGACAAGAGTAAGAATTAATTGATTAATAGTGAATCGACTAAATATTTTTTATCGTATAGAAAAGCTTGATTATAAAATTCATTTTCGTCGTAAACTTTGGATTGATATTATACCTGGAGATGACAAACAAGCAGATTCTATCGTTCATTTCTATCAAGAAAAGGATAATTATATGTTAGGCTTACATAAATTAGAAGTCGAAGAGGCAGCTAATCTAGCTGCTTTATTGGGCAGAGCGGATCGTGGTAAAGGAGCACCTGAGTAAATCAATATTCAATTTCTTTGTATAGAAAATTTGTACGAGTAATTTTATAATGATTTAGAGCAAATTTGAGCAATTTTGTTCCAGCCTATTTGGTGAAAGCAACATCACAATCTGATTGGGCGAAGGTAATCAAAAATCCGGGCCTACTTTTAAGAGATATCATATTTGTGTTATTTATTAGAAAATTTACGCAGCCACAGGTAATCTTCGAGATGTGAATGAAGAAGAGGCGAAAGTCCGCTTTTTAAAACATGTTGCTGCTTGGTCAACTTATGGTACAACAATGTATCCAATTAAGGTAAATTCATCATGAAAGTTGAATATTAAATATGTTTCTAATAACACCCGGAAAAAAGTGAAGATAATCAGTAGTATCTGTCAGCCGTTGAAATATATCTTTTTCTTGACTCGAAATCAAATCAAAGGCAATTCATCATGAAATTTCAGAAGTCTCCTATCGTTTATTGGACATCGGCACGATTAGGAGTTAATTGTATCGATTCGTAATTTTTCATTAGCATGTTCAATGTTTCATTTAATCGTTCTTCTTTTACAGAACGACACTGAAAGTGAATTTCCTGAAAATATCTATATTTGTATTAATCAAAATGGTGTAGAAATTGTAGATGCAAATACCAAAGTAAGAATAGAATTCGATTATTTCTTTCAATCTGAACGAATACTTTTCTTTTCTTTTCTTCGAGGAGTCTTTGTCTAAATATCCGTATTATAATTTAAATTATAATTCCAATGCAATTTCAATCTTTCTCGAAGTACGCATGGGACGTTCATCGAAAAAGTATACATTCGATACTGAAATTGGTGATATTATTGGAGATTTAATTGATGACTATATGAAAATAGCCGAAAATGAAGGAAAACAAGATGACTAAACAATTCCTATTTAAGACTTAAACTCCTCTCGTTTTATCCTCATTCGACGTATCATTATTAACTAACAAAAACAAAAAATAATCTTTTTTCTTATGCACGCATTGAACTACACACATACCAATCAGTAAGGCTTTTCATAACTATTTGTTTTCCGTAAGTTCACTAGACAAAAAACTAACAAAAGAAATGAATGTCCCTCAAACATTTTTATTGATATACATATATATAGATATAAATAAAATAAGAATACCAACATACAGAAATGAACTTTTCAAAAGAAAAATAAACAACAATATACGTTTTATGACAATAAAAAAGGAAAGAGAGACATCAATCTATCTACTCTGAATCGAAAAACGATAAAAATAGAAAATTACAGTTTAGCTTTTTTATGTAATAAAATAAATGTAGTTAAAACGCGCAGTTAAAAACTATTTACAAACACATAAACACACACATGCGTGCAAATGAAAACGTCATTTTATAATATCACCATGAAATAGTTTTCTTTAAAATCATCAGAAATCGTACATAAATACACGTACTCATGTTTATATACGTTTTTGCACTGAATGAGAAAGAAACAAAACATCTAATAGCAACAGAGAAAAGAATGCGAAAGATTTTTTTTAGTTGAAATTAAACGATGAACAGTAGTGTGAGTGTTTGACAAGTTAAGAAGAACGAGAACAAACTACCTCATGCAATCTACATGGCTAAAAAAAGAGCAGCAGTAATACTCGACAAAAGAATTATAGCTGAAATATTATATGACACAAATGACAATAGTAACATCAAGGAAACCTCTTTCGAATGTTGAAATAACATTAAAAAGATAAAAGCGATGTTGCAAGTGTGTCAAAACGAATATTGATACAATATTTATGTCAATGGTGGTATAAACGATGTTTTCGGATGATTATATCGTCCGACTAAAATAAAATATTTTAGAAAAATGATTTGATGACTGCGAGAGATCTATTGCGTACATCGAGGGTCATAATTCTACGGCTCGAACCGGAATTAATTACTCTTTTCACAAGGATAACTTATCGTTCTGGACGTTTTCAATATTTTAACCAATCAGATGTAGACGAAATTTAATAGCCTTTTCAGTCCGCTTTTTATTTTTTGAAACAGTATGCTAATTGACTTAAGGCCTCAATTTCAATTTACACTTCGTATTTTCTCTTCCACCAAGAACAAAACGAGTACGTACGTCGAAATTCAGGATTGACCATAATTATTTTAAAATTGCGTCGACCACGAACTTGAGCAACAATTTGAATAGCATCAAAAAGACGAAGCATTGTTGGAAATCCATAATCGGCTGGATACAATAAATGACTGGAACCAGTTCGACGTTGATATTCAACAATGAAATCATCATAAGGCATGCGACCATCACATGAACCTAAAAGAAGTACCACATTGTAAGCAAAAACCATCGGTGGAGTTAAACGAATGGTTTGATCAGCGACCTAGTAGATAAAAATGTTTATGATAGAAATTGAACGAGCACAACAAAAGTTAACCTCGACATAATCGCGTAACTCGTTGCGACACATATTTAAAGTGATATCTTGTTTAAAACGAACGAGCATCTCTTGTTTCAATTGCCAAAATGATAATTGACATTTTGAAAGCATCAATGTAAGAACAATATTTTTTGTTAATTGCACTTGCACCGGATTGGCTTCTTTAATTGAAATAGAAACATCAATTTTTGTATAATGAAGCTAAAAATTAGAAAATCATGAAGAATATTGAACGAAAAATTAAGTTTTTCTTTGAGAACATACTTCAAATTTATCGGTTCTTGTACAAAGAAATGTTTCAAGATTACTTGAACCAAAATCTTCTGGATTAAGCTCATTTCGGTAAACTTGTAAATATTGCGTTCGTAGATCTTTAACTTTCAATGAACCATGAGACTTGCGAACAAGTTGCTCGATATTTAATACTATTCCCTTTTCCATCATAGTTGATGTTAATTGAACAATTTTCTCGCCATGTTTATCTTCATCAATCTAATAGAAATATTCAATAGCAGAAATGTTTCTAATTATTTCAAATATATATATATATATATATATGTATATTATACTTTGACAACATGAGAAAGTTCTTCGAGTAAATCAATTAAACGAGAAAAACCATATGTTTGAACTTTACATTGGTAGCCGAAATGATGACTGAAATAAATATATATATAGTTAATTTCATAGACGAACAATAACAGATGTTCTCTTCCTACTGATAGGATGGAATGAATTTTTGAAATGATATACTAAAATCTGGTAAAATACGGAGCATATCAATAACATCTTGTTCAAATTTGCTTGTTGCAAAAATTTCTAAATCAGTTCGTTCTAAATTTAAAAAATGAACTGATTCATTTTTCGTTTCTATCAGCTTTTGCTTACCTTTACGATAGAGCTTAATAATACCCTTCTCAGCATCGAGTACTAATTCTTTATTATCTTTTATTTCATTAACTAAATCTTCCAAATAGCACATACCGAAATCAGTTATACAAAATGATTTTTTATAAGCCATTTCTGAAATAATAAAAACAAAATTCTCGTTTGGTCACTAGAAAGTACTGCTGCATGTTTTCTTCATACCGTATTCAATCGGAATTTCGCTAATTGCCATTAATCGTTGTGGTTTATTTTTCAAAATACGAATAATATCATTAGTAAAACGTTTCATTTGACATCGATGACTAATTGTTATAATACGTTTATTTCCATCGCCAAGTATCTACGCAAAAACAAGAATTAGATTTTTCTTTTTATCTAAAAACGGCGTCGGATTACTTGAACTGATTTCGGTACAGCACATAAAAGATCAAGTATTTTCGAAAAACCATAATCAGCAACGCGACATTGCCGATTAAAATATTGATGATAAGCCGAAACAAATTTTGAAACAGGCAACCGGCAATGAGAACTTTGATGTTTAAGCAGATCAAGAACTTCACGTGAAAATTGTTGCAAACGTTGTTGAACCTCAGCACATGTATCAACATGCACTACAACAAATGGAAGCAATTGAAAATTATCTAACGAAAATTCGAACGTTTACTATTCGATGTATCAAATGGCGTTGGCGTAAACGATGGCCCTGTTGTTTGAGAAAATTGAACTTTTTTAATAAATCCTTGTCCAGTTAAGATTTGAATATCTTTGATGCCTAATATTTAAAAAAACACGTATAGCTGACTTTAATTAATTGAACCTATTGAAGAAACACTTACATGAAACATAATGTTCAAGTGGTACACCGTCTTTATGATCAATTAAAGGTTCGAAAGTAAAGGAATAGCATTGAGCAAAACTGAAAATAAGAATAGATTTAAAAGAAAAAACCTTCAATAAACAGTAGGATTTCATACCTAGCTAAAGGCATTGAACCGTTGTGTTGAGTTAATAATTGACGAATGTTATCAGCAAATGTTTTGAATGATATTTTAACAAAGGGTAAATCAAGATCAGAATTAATAATAAAATTTTTTGAACAATGAATTATACAAAATGGTTGTTCGAGTTGAGTCTACAATAGATGAAAAATTGAATAAACGTCAGTAAATACAACGTGACATACATGAATATGATTTTCATCGAAATGAGTACGAAATGCAGGCAATAGACGTGCAACTCGATTACCTCGATATTCCTGAATATCGATGACATGTTTCATTGTATATAATTCACTGACATGAAGAGGCTTTTGAAATCTAATAAAAAATTATTATTATTAAATTTTTGATTATGGAAAAATGCCACTCGTTGTTTTTACCGGCTTTGATATTCTTGAATTAGTGTAACAAGTACACAAGTATAATCTGTGTGTTCTTTGAGTAGAAGAGCAATTTCTACAGTTCGTCTAGAAGAATCAAACATGAAAACAACTATTCTTAATCAGAAAATAACTTGCTCAGCTGAATCGATTGCTGACGATGCTGAAGGTATTGCTTGTGTTGGTGGTGTTTCAAATGTTGAAGACGGAGCAAGGGTAGGTGCAGCACGTGTTCGTTTAACAGATGATGATACTCGATTGTATATATCAAGTGTATGCGATCGTACTGGTGTTGAAAATTCCAATTTCGGCGGCGGTGGTGGTGGTGGTGGTGGTTTACTATTAGTTAATGATCGACTAGCTGATATTAAAAAAAATAGATTAAAAAGTTAAAGAAAATTTCTCTTATTTTATTACAAATTCTTCGATTGCTAGCATCAGATAAAGGTCGTCTTATAGAACCGCTCGTAGGTGATTGCGGTTCAAGTTCACTCATGACTGAACGAGGTGTATAGATACCTGATTCATGCATCAATGAATTATTCCATTTCGATGGACTCGACATCCACCAATTTGATGTAATCGATTGCGTCAAACCTGATTCAACACAATAACTATCATTGAGCAAACTGCTTACTGTTTGTTTGTCAAAATCTGGTCCGAGACACCAGAGCACGCTCAAATCCATTTCAGCAGCAGCGCTTTTTAGCTGTTGTTGTTGTTGCTGTTGCTGTAAATAATCATGCGACCTAATTGAAGAATAAAAATTATTTCGAACTATGATTATTCGACTAACATTAAATACGACATTGTTTGGTATATGTTGTTGTGAACAGATAGAAAACAAGCCGACGTCAAGCAGCGTGTGTGCGTATATGTGTAGGATTCACATATATATATATATATATATATATCGATCTTCTTATACTAGGATGCATAATGGCCGACGATGTAAGACATAGAGAAAGAACGAACGAGATAGATTACTGATGACCATCTCTTTGCGTTTTCTTTTTTTGTTCATTCGGACGATAATACCTAGAGGTATTCGTGCAAACGAGTATATATGGTATGAAAACATCGATTCAGTGTTTAACATCATATATTGTACTACGATCGTTTTGGTCGAACGAAGGAATAGATTTGCCCTTCATCATTGTTCTAAAGCAAAGTTTGTCTGCGTTAATATATATAGCTAGTATGATATTTAAACCTTTGTTTCAGTTGATAAAAGAAAGAAACACTTAACGATCAAAATATTATTTTGAATATTCTTTCAAAATTACAAAAAAAAATGAAAGAAGAGAAAAGAAAGAAAGAGATAGAAGGTATTGAATGTCTCTTCAGAAGAAATAAATAGAATTACGTATAATTTTGGTAATAATTTGGACTTTCAACGCCGCCATCACTTGGTGAATCAACATCATTTGAGTTATTTAATTGACGCGACGAAGTTACATCGTGTCGTTTTTTATTTAATTTACGTTCTTTCGCACGACGATTTTGAAACCAAATTTTAATCTATATTCAAATTAGAAAAAGCAAAACATAATTTTGAAAATAAAATAAACAAATTATTTTATTTACTTGTCGTTCACTCAATGATAATGTCAATGATAGAGCTGATTTACGTGGAATTGAAATATATTTTGATATGATAAATTCATTTTCAAGTTCATATCGTTGTTGATCGGTATAAACGATACGATATTTGTCGCGTGTACGTGTTTTTCCTAACGGAGAAAGAAAATAGAAAATATTAAGTTTTATTCTTATTTTTGAGTTAGAAGCAATTTTTTTTTCTTTCATATGTGTGCATATGTCTTTGTCGAAACTCAATATTGGCCTTATCTTCCGTTTAACATCAATGCAGATATATCAACAATTGAAAGCCATAAAAAAAATCTATATACGTGTATTGCAGTACCATTTTATGGCACTCGACATTTTTTTTTTCTTACAAAAAAAATCAATCGAACAGACTGACTTATCAAAATACATTATTGTTGCCCATCGTATGTTTACACTCTGATCATGTTTAAGTGTAACACCAATGTGGAAGCGCGTGTTTCAATCAATGCCCTTTTCATATTCCTTTACTTTTAAAGGTCAATTGATTACCGTTCAATGGATTTTTTGGTGGTACTGAATTTAACTGTAGTGATGAAGATTCATGTTTAAGCCAATTTGATTGTTGAGGCGAATTTGATAATTCATCTTTAGATGTTTGCTCTTGACAATGAGTTCCAGTTTCAAAATATAGCGGTGGACTATAGGAAGACTCGAATTTAATGGGAATCGTTGGCTGTGATGTCCACTGTGGTTGTGATGGATCATAGAAATTATTTGTTGGATAAAATGGACATGGATTTGAATAATGCCGATAAGATGATGGATTTGGTGTTGGAGTTGGATGTAATGCTTGATAATTACCTGAGCCAAGCCATGTTGATGAATCATTGCATGTTTGCGGCGGAGTTGATGGTGTCGGTGGATAGAGATGCTGATGGATATGATGATGATGATGTGTGGCTGAAATTGTAGCTGATGCATTTAATTGTGATAACTGTACAGATGGAACAGGTACAAGTGTTTCTAATGTTGGATTTAAGGATTGCTGTGTTTGAGCTTGATCAATAGCTGCAATATTTTGATTAGCTAAAATATTATGTGTGTTAGTCGCTGGCCAATAATTGTAATCGAATGCTTCGATTTTCGATGGTATAGGTGTATAATCAGAATAGGAATTTGGATGTGTAGAATAATTATTGTAGGCTGCGTCAAAAATGCGCAAAGGTTCGCCCGATGAACCAGTTTCATGATCATTCGATATTAATGATGAATAGTTTATGTTATTGTTATTGTTCATATTCTAAAATAACAAATTGAATAATATAAATTTATTATTTTCTTACACCTGGAATATTCTCTTGTTTTATTTTAGGTAGTTCGTAAAACAAAACGAAAGAATTATTGCTTACTTGGTTGGTGATTATAGGTGTTGAAGATGATGTAATAAACGTCAATGATAATTTCACGGACAATCAATCGATGAATGTTTTTATTATTATTGTTCTAGTAATAAAATTAGTGCGTTTTGAATAGAGCTACTCCTTCGATTATGACTTTAGTCACATGTTATAATCATAAAATAAAAAGACTAGAAATTGTCTTCTTCAATGAAGAGATGGATGATGATGATGATAATTCGTATATATTCTAAAGAAGTAGACGTGTATACTACTGCACTTTTTTTTAGTTTTATGATTCAATGTTCGTATCAAATAACAAAATTTCTCTTTGCGATAAATCGTCAAGAGGAAAAGAGAGAGAGAGAGAGAGAGAGAAGGAGAGAGCAAGAGAAATAGAGAAACAGAACGAAAACGTAAAGGTAATCAATTTTCATTGGTTAAAGAGAGCAAAATATAATATTATTGGTTACTAATGAATTAGAAAGGAAGAAAGAATGTTTTGCTGTTAGGATAATTATTGATTTTAGTTATGACAACAAGTTTTCTATGAACGAGAAACTACAAGTCAAGTTTTAATAAAAAGAATAATTGTACAAAATTCGGTTGTGGATGTAAGTTCAAAAGAATGGCTTCTCTTGTTCCATGATTGGTCTATCTCTTCAAAATTTAGGCAGTGAGATGTAAAACATTTTTTCAAGATAAGACTATGTGAATGTTTGATACAGGTGCATCGAAGCTTTTTTTTTATCGAAGAAGGTTGAATATTGTCATAAACTTCACAGTAGAAATTTTCAATAGTTCTACAGATGAATGAGTGACCAGAACGATGTCGATATGTTCTTGCTGCTATTTGAGACATTGCTATTTACTCTTCGTTCTATCACGAGAGGTTAACAAGTATGAAGCAAATAGAGAATTAAAAACTAGCCACATAGATCATAGGTTTGATTTATTCAGTTTCATTAAAAAGTTAAAGAAGACAAAATTCTATCGGTAATAATTTTTCTTTTTTTTTCATAGCTGCAAATATTCTAGCAAATGGTTTGTTGATTCTATTTTTAAGTTAGAGATTATTCATATAGAAACAGAAAAAATGTTGCTCAACAATCTTGCAACAAAATTATCGGAATGAATACGATAAGCCTACGCAGTTTCTGTTCTGTTAGAATTTTGTTGCAGATTTTCCTTTCGACCTTTTAATCTGCGAGAACGAAAAAAGTTTCCAACGAAAATATACACACGACGACATTGTCGGTACTCTCAAAAACTAGGCCAATTCTTACGATATTCTTCTTATAGCTGTAGACGATACTATTCTATAGAAAAAAAATTAATCGCATTTGTATTTGAGAACGTTTGCATCGAATCAAATAATTATAGAAAAACATTATCTTTTTTTTTATTTTCTCAAGTGGATCTCATATTGATTAATTCCGATGGATGTTCAATCAAAGTATACTTGAAAAGATAAGCATTCTTTTATGCTATTTAATTACATCTTCCATCCGCTTTTTTCTTCTTCTATTACCTATACCTCTTACCTTCTGTTTCAGTATTATTAGTCTGCTGTTTTGATTTTTGTCTATCTATCGAAAACAGGCAATCTGTGTGTGAGAAAAAGAAAACGAATCGTCATCTGATGATCTTATTAGAACATTCAATTTTGATACATTGTAGTCCAATTATGAATCAATTCGTTGTCCTGATTTGTATGGAAAAAAACAACAGCCAGCTCCTTGATTGGTATTATATTGATAGCTTGAGCTTGTTGTCACTTCAGTGGTGGGCAGGATTTGACTTCTCCACCTTATTTCTTTTGGCATCACACCTACGTGCGACCAATCACATGAATTTATTCTGTATTCATTCTAATTGATTCGATGTCTTGTCTCAATTAGCATACGATATATGTAAAAAGTCAAACTGTGCATAAAATTGATACCATTCATATTTAATGGAGTTAAAGCAAATATATTTATACTTGTCTTAATGTCACTTTTGGAAATATTATGAATAGAAAGTTTATTTTCAGATATGATGAATATACAGACAACAAAAAGAAAGAAAGAAAGAAAGAAAGAACGAGTGTTATAGTCAGTATGAATATCACAGATACAAAAAAAATGCAAATAATACATGGAATAACGACTGGTTCGATGGAATATGTAAAGCAGCGTTAACGAAAGAAATAGGAGAGAAAAATGCATTTAGATAGCACGTGTGGAACTTTGGAATTCAATTGAAACAAAACAGACAATCAACAAAACAATGTTTCATGCATTAGAGATTAGTAATTATCTAGCACCGAAACAAACAAAAAAATAATTAATAGCCATGCAGACAAAACTAATTTCATAGCCGTACGTGTTTTTTTTTGTCTATTTATCGTTTTTTTTTCAAGTTTTCTAATCTGTTACTTTTAAATAGTTTACGGAAAAAAACTTTAGCTTGCAATTCAGCATTTTGTAATTGCAAAACAAGTTCGTCGACTATGTCTGAAGGATAGAAATAATTAGTTATGAAGAAAACAAGAATGAATAGGCATGAATTGACGGATTAAAATATTACAGATTCTGAGGCAATATCCATTGTTTGTTGAAATGATGGATCATGCGTACCTGTTGGTGGTAATATTTCTGATGAGTAAGAATAGTAGATTGGATTAAAATGATTGAGTTGCTCATCAGATAAAGCATGAAGTGAACCACTTCTATCATCGTCATCGTCTGTCGTCTGTGATACTCGTGATGCTAAGTTTGGTAATTTTTCTGGAGCACTATTAACTAATGTGTTCTTCTCGTAATCTGATTTCGTTACAATAGTTGCACGTGGTGCTTCTTTTGAATAAAGAATAAATTGATCATTAATATCATCTTCTGGTCGATTTATTGGTTCATGAAGTGTTGGGAAACCTTCATCCGTGGCGTTAGTAAATATGCCAGGTGGTAAAGTTTCTGTACGGAGTAAACAAGAACGAAGTACATCATCGGAGTAATTTCTTCGTATGGGTGCTGTTGGATTGCTCATTGGTAATGGAAGTGGTGTTGATGGCAATTCTTTCTGAAACACACGAAAGGATAAAAGATTATAGTTATTATGTTGTTTATTTTCGGAAATAAAAAAATGATATCGTTATTGTGAAAGCTATTTTTTACATTTGAGATTTGTTGTCCAAGATCTTTGTTTGATTTCTTTTGACTCCGTTGTTCATGAATTTCATTACTGATATGTTCGAGATTTCTCAATGATTCTTGATATTGACGTTTAGCTTCACTAACACAACGTTCAAGACCATAGACTTTACGTTTTTGAAACTAAATTAAATAGACATATTTTGCTACCATCAAATTAATTTTTCAGTAGTTAATCTTCATTAAAACTAACGAGTAGTACGAAAGTTCTGCAGTAATGTTGTTGTTGTTGTTGTTATGGCACTTTAATAGAATGCCGTAGGGATTAATCTTTTGCTTTTCTTAGAAAGAGCAACGGTTCTAGTAGAAAAATATTGATTAAAAATGTTTTGTCAGAGGTCACAAAAAACGGAAAGAACAAAAAAAACATAGAAAAATGCTTCCACACCTTTGATCTTATTTGAAATTCTTCATCTTCATGTAGTGTTTTTGATAGTGGCATTTTTATATATATATAGTTATTTATTACAAAGAAGGTTCTCATATGGTATTAAAATAATTCACCTAGCATAAACAGACAAGGATATCATTAGAAAATTTAATTTTTGTCAATATCTCTGTCCGAACAGAATTTATTTGCCCAATTGTGGCTGAGAGCGATGAAGAATGCAGATATAATGATATCGTTCATTCCAACCTTTATAAAAAAAATGTGAAAGCTTCTGTTTTTTGTGCTGCAAGATTGAACTACCCCTAATGTTGAAGTCTTGAATTAGAAGACTGAAAATAAGAATGGTCAGATTAAATGAAATATTCATTTGTATATTTTTACACTAGACACTGATCGTTCTAACAAAAAAAGATTAATATCTACGACATTCCCGCATGACTAGTTCATATCAATAATAAAGTTATTGCAGAACTTTGGCGCCATCCGTTAGCAACATTCGGTTACATTAACAATACTCCATACGAATAAGCCTTGAAACTGTAAAATGGTCTCAGCTTGACTTACGTCTAATTCTTGATGATGTTCTACTCTCATTTCATAATAAGGTCTAGAAAAAGAACATGATCTGTTTTCTTTTGTTTCTATATGAAAAATTCCATACTTCGATTTATTAATTGATCGTCGCAAATCCTTTTGTAGTTTTTCAACTAATTTTTCTGTTTCAGAAAAAATTCTTTGAGCAACTTGCTGATCAAAATCAGCTTGATACTTTTCTGTTTCCGCATCCTGCGCCTAAAAATAAACTAATTTTATTTCGATTTCCATTCACGTCCGTTAAACAAACTTTTGCTAAAGCTTGATGATAGGTTTCATTCCATGCTGCTGCATTTTGATGTGACCTTTCCGCTTCATCAATAAAATCAGCCTACAAAGTAGATTGCGTGAAATAAAACAATTCTATTATTTACTACCGAGACTATAGCTAATTCTTTTGCGGCTACATGTAATTCTTGAGCACGTTCAAATCTATGTTTAGCTTTAATCAAGATTTCTTTAGCATCTCGAAGTTTAATTCGAGCTTCATAATAGCACCGTGATTTAGGTACAGCATCACCAATACTTTTTTCTAATTGAATTAATTCGTCTTCTGCTTTCTGTCTAAAGTTGTCGAATGTTTTACGTGCTTCCTACATGAGTAAATGAGAAATAGAAGAAGAACAAAAACTAGTTTTAGCATTGAAATTACATCACGTTGAAGTTCTAATTGATTGATGGCTTCATTAGCATGATTTAGTCGTTCTAATTCAATCTGAATTATATTTAAAAAAGCATTATTCAATTAAAAAGAAAAAGATATCAAGAAAATTTAAAGTAACCAACTTGAACTCGAGGATCGAGTGCGTCGCCGTCTTCAGCTTTTGAACTTAATTCAATTATGGATTCACTTGGAGTATCTGGAAAATGATCCATACATAATCTATAAGAAAAAAAATAAGAAACAAGAAACATATTGAAATTTGATATGTATTCTATATGCAAAAGTATACAACAAACAAGTAAAGAAAAAGAAAAAATAACATGATTAAGAACTAATTAATTAATTTAACCAAATCGTTCATTTGCTCATTGAATTTGTCTTGTTCATTATTTGAAAAAACGAATGACCATCGAACATTTTTATCTAGCTGAGATTCTAGTTCAGGATTGTCAATATCGGCGTGAGAATTCCAACCGCGTTTTTCTCGTACATCATTCGATGCTTCAATACGAACAATTAGAACGTGATCATTAAAGTGGTTTTTAAAAAATTCAATTTCTGCGTAGGATTTAATATCACTTATAATCCATATTGGATTTAGTGAATATAATTCATCATAGCGTTCAATCATCATTCGACAAAATATTGTTGGATCTTCACGACATTTTTCTTCTGCCCATCTAAAACAATAAATCTTTTAATCAAAAAAAAAGGACACAATTAACATACTTAATCATATTTTTTTTATCGGTATCACACGAATCCTTAGTCTGTATTTTTTCATACTCATGTTTCAATGAATCATTAATATGCAATAGTGACGCGGAAAGTCGTTCTGCTAAATTTTTACCAATGAAATTTCTTCCGCATTTAGATTTACCAGAAAGAAGGATTATTTTTTTTATATGTGAATACTTCGACACATTGAATACACTTGGCCTAGAATTAATTAGAAAAAATCTTAAAAGCTAAAACAGTTTTGAAAAATACTTTTCATCGAAATTCAAGTTTAATTTGCCCAAAATATATTTCATAACATGATCACATCGCTCATGAATAATTAGGTCAGCTAATGAGTCTAACGAAGTTTTTTGTAAATTAATAATTACTATCTTTCCACCATTTTTTCTCGTTTTTCTTGGTAAATCACGGCAAGGACGAATTTGTAATGATGTACCCAAACATATGCATAAATCTGCTTTACTATAGAAAGAGAAAAAACCAGAGTTTCATGCAATTAAGATTCGTAAGAGTTCACTTACGCACAATGCTGTTCTGACATATTCAATGCTAATTCTGGTAATGGATCTTCCCAATCGAGAATTGTATCGCGTAATTTTCCGCGACATGATAAACTTTTATTTCGACTTTTCAATGAATTACAAACATTACCCGTTCGTTTACGACAATAAGAACCAACACTTTTTGGATGGATTACCTAAAGTAAGCATAATACAAGATATTACTATGATCCAGAAATTAAATTGGCAATGACTTTAGTATTTGCTGTGCATGAGGCAAAATAGTTTCTCGTAGTGAGGCTCTTTTATAGTAGAGCCATTTGAAAACGTTCTCTAAATATGATCAAAGCTACCGAAACCATTGAAGAGTGACATCAAATTGTCAAGACGCTTTTTTCTCACGAATGGATCTCTTTTCTTTTCTACGAATACTGTACTCGCTTTAAGCATTCGTGCAAAGAAAAACGAATATTTACTCAAGAATAAAAGGAAGTGATACGATTTTCATTCGTTTTTAGTCTTATTACAATCGGAGAAAAGACCCAATTGATTTTACTAAATGAATAATATTATTTTTGGCACTCCATAATTAAGATATGAATAGAAAAATAGGAAGGAATTTTTCAAAAAGCGATAAATCCAGTCTACAATCAAACTTAGTTTATATATTTTCTAGTATAGAAATTAAAAAGCCCACCTGCGACGATCATTAAACTATAACCAATAAATCGATTCACATTTCGATTTTTCATCGCTTCATAATATAAAAATCGTAAGTAATCAAATCACAAACCTGTGCTCGGCAAACTTCACATTCTTCCGCAAAAACATTTCCATGTAATTCCGCTAATTTACCTAATGGTAATCCAGATCGATGGTGAAGACCATCAATATTTTGACTAATAACAAAGTGTAAATAATTATTTTCTTCTAATTTACATAAGGCTCGATGTGTAAATGTTGGTAGAGCTTTATCAAAACTTGTATTAAATGATGGTTTTTCACCTCGTTTTTCCAATGTCCATACACCTAAAATGAAGTTTTTAAATAAAAACTTTCAGTGACTTGTTTCGAGATTTACTAACCATTGGGACCTCGGAAATCTGGAATACCAGCATCGGTTGATATACCAGCTCCCGTAATAGCAACAGTATGACGACTTTGACGAATCATCTGTTCTAATTTTTCTAATTTAACTAGATAGAAAAACAAAATAATCGAATAAGAAGAAATTTATTCCAAGTCGTTTTTACTTTTCAAATCATCGGACTTTTCACTTAATTCAGGCATTCCAACTTTGCCCTTATGAGGAAAATAAGATAGACTTTCAGCATAGGACAAACTCATTCTTCTAATAACTGTATTCTAAAACGAACTATTTAATCAATAATGAATCAATCGATTCATCTATCATATGAACATATGATGCATAGTATAATATTTTCCTGCTGGTGGACAAATAAATAAAATGACAAAAACAACGCAGAGATGTCGCTGTGAACAAGACACATTTGTAGTTAAGCATATAGATTCAAAATAGGTAACTTCAATGAAAGCTTAAAAATGATCGAAATAAATGAAATTTTCATCGGAAAAATAGTGTAGTGCTTTCAAAGTTCTCTATAGCTGTCATCTATTTAGATTTCAACAGTTGGAATCAATCTATCTTAAAATTAGGTAACCGGACCGGATACATAAAACACCGCGTTTACACCTCAGACGTTTTTTGATAAAATAGTTTATCATTTTGATTTTTGAAGATCCCACTGTCTATATAAAAGTAGATAGTGCGCTCTGATTCAAAGCATCGCCGGCGTTCTTCAAGTCGATACTCTATCGTTCATTCAAATTTCGTAAAATCATAATCCTTAAAACGGTAGAGTAAGAAATTCAACTTTGTTAAAATCCTGTAGTGTATCGCCTGAAAATCGATTGTTTCCTTATACATTGTAAATTACAAGTTAATGATCTGGTGATACGTAAATGCTTATCCGTGAAAAGCATTCATCTCTTCAGTCGGTGCTATGACAGAGTAGCTATGTAATTCCATGCAAGTCCACACTAGTGCCGTTAGATTGACTTTCTGTTCAGCTTTTCTGCCCTTTATCTTCAAACTTCTGGAACACTAACAATCAGCATCAAAGTTAAATATCTCATGACTTGTCAAGGATTTTTGTGAATGATTTCTCGAAAATAAAAAGAACTTGTTGTATACAGATTAATGTATTGTTATTATTTCCTAAGTTATATTTTTCTTTTTAATTAACATAATCAACAAGACAAAAATAGAAGTTCACACAGATAATAATATACACAGAGACAGACAAGTAAAAAGCATTCACAGAGAAAAAACAACAACAACAACAGCAACAAAAACATAGTCCGACCCTAACAATAAATAACGAGGGACAATATATAGATAAGATACACATATATATAGTGAAAAAAAGACGAAAAAGTGGTGCGATAACTGTATGAATTCTGTAACCGAATGCTTTCCTTTTCTTAAATAACATTCGACTAAAAAAAGAAGTAAATATCGGACAAATTGTACAAGCAAAAAGAAAACAAAAACAAAAAAAACACAATGCTTAAGAAGAGACAAAAAATTGCCTGCCATTTTCTTATATATTATAATTATTTAATGAAGAACAAGAAAGATAACGTCGAGCTTGTTCAGTCATATGACGTTGATCACGCGTTTGACCCATTAAAATTTCTGTATAAGTTGGATCATACTACATCAACAAGTAAAATATTATAAAAACAATTGCTTAGTTTTTATGTTATACTTACTCCTAATTCTTCTTTGAGTTTTTTTGATGAAGTAAATAAATTCTTTGAAAAATTCTCTCGTTTCTTAGTTTCAACGACGGTTGATTGATATTTATCTAATCGTTTATTTCTTCGTACAATAGTTGGTCGCGCAGATAAAATATTTTCAGTTTGAGTTGTTGTTTGTGGATCAGGATATGCGAGAAAATCACTAAAGAGTTAAAAATTCAAATATTAAACCTATAATAAGATAGATGCAACAATCAGAAAGTTCTATTCAGAATTCTTCTCTCAGCACATGAAATACACGAGAAAATAATCCATATTTTTTGTTGCGTCATTCAAAAGCGGCGAAACGTTGAGATAAAAAACAGCAATGAGCAATAAACTTTTAGTCTAACACTAAACAATAGGGACTGAATGTTTTTAAATATTTCAGTAAAATATCTGTATGTATCTTGCTGCTAATTACTGACAAAATCGATTTCCTTTCTTCTATTGAACAAATAAATAGACTTACTTGAACCAATCTTGCTCTGTCAAATGAATTTGATGTGGCTTTAAGAAAAAGTACATAAACAAATTTAAGATTGAATAAGAAATAAAAGACTTTACTTGATCTAAACGTTCAGGAGTATTCAGTACACAATGTTTTGATGGTGACGATGTATTTGAAATAGTTTTAGGTGAAACAACAATATCATGACTTTGTTGAGATTGTGTAAGTTCAATTAAGAGATGTTCGTTTTCTTGTTTAATTTCATTTTGAGAACTAAAACTAAGCGTAAATGAATCATCGGTTGTAAATGTATTTCGAGTTTCATTATGATTGGTAGTATCAGCTGGTAGAATAGTTAAATGCGGCGATGTTGCACATGTAAATACAGGCATTGATGATGATCGAGATGGTGGATGAACTGGATAATACTCAATAGACGACGGAAACAATGGTATATGATGATTGGTTTGAGAATTTTGACTTGATGTTGTATAATCAGCACAAGAGGATAACATAGGTAATTGTTTAACAGGAGACGGTGGCGTGCAATAGAATAGATGTTCAAGATTTTGTGATGAACATTCCGGTTGAATATCAGATGATGTTTGAGAAGATGAAATAGGCTATACGAATAAAAGATGTTAAAGAGACATTTCGAAAGAGTTACTAGTAAACAATTTGATGGAATTGGGCTTGGAATTTTTTACATTTTAAACTCAAGAAAGAATATCGAATTCAGAAAAAGCGTATAGTCATGAATAGAGATTTGATTATCGCATGTTTTAAGCTATTGCTTTTACCTGCAAATGATCGGAATAAGCTGTTGTCAGATGACGTGGAGACAAGGCATTCAAACTATTGTGATCAGTTAATGGATAGAAACGATGATTAGTATTATCATTGTTCACACTTGGTGAATGAGGTTCAGATTTAACGGGCGGTGCCGGTGAAGCTGATAACGTAATTGTTCTGGAAGATCGTTTTGTACTCGAACGTTGTACTCGATTTGTTATTGTACCCAGTGGCCGTCGAACTGAAGAGGGCCTATTAAGTTTCGGCCATGGGAAATCCGGTGGAATCCTAAAAAATAATTATTCAGAAGTAAAAATATTAATTATTAATATTCTTACAATGCACTCCACTCAAGTCCTTGTCTTTTCAAATTTGATACTTCTAATTCAAATTTTTTCTTCATTGAAGAATTCCAATGATTTTTAATTGAATTATCTGATCTTCCATTAAAATATTTAGCGATTTCTGCCCATTTATTTCCAAAGTGTTGATGTAAAATAAATAGCAGTAGATTTTCATCATTAGTCCATGGGTTTTTATTAATAGCTGGATTGAGATGATTATGCCATCTAGAATATTTTGAAAGGAAAAAAAAATGAGAAAGCTAAATTCTTTTTTTCGAACCTTTCACGGCATTGTTTCCCCACTCGGCCTTTCAATTCTTTTGCAATTAAACTCCATTGTCTTGCACCATAATCTCGTACAAGTTCAATCACTTTCTTATCTTCTTCATCGGTCCATGGGCCTTTTGTTATTGACGGATCGAGAAAACGTTCCCAACGATGTTGACATTGAGCATCCGTACGACCATTGCCTACATATTTTGATATCCGTGACCAATCTTTCATACCACCATTTAAATTAATAAATTCTTTCAAACGGTCATCCTAAATAAAAAAAAATCACAATAAGAAAAAAAAAATGACTGAAGCTTCTATTACTTCATCTTTGATCCATTTTTTATAAGACTTTTTTCGAGATGACACTTTTTTAACTTGAAATAAATTTTCATCGTGGTCAGATTCATCTTCAGTTGAACTACTTCGACTAGAGCTTGCTCTAAAACAAAAGAATTTAATTACGAATAAAATAGTTCACATAAAACCTACCGATTCTTTATCATTCTAATAATAAAATTCTTTTCATCTAAAATAAAGCATCAAATCAATAAACACCAATCTTCGCACAAATATGATACAATGAACATTCGAAATATGCGTATGCATTCCATCCGTCCGTTTTGTCTTCTTTTCTCGTCAGCTTTGCATGTGGAAAATTGAACAATGAATGTACGCACATATATGCGCGTTCCTTTGCATGAACAACAGAACGCACGTATGATTCGACAAAAGAAATGAAATCAAGGACATCGACAATCAAACATTTGAACGATGGAGAAAAGAAAAGAATATGGACATGCTAAATGAATGTGTGAAAAAAAGAGAATACGACGCAGTGCGTATTGCTATCTCATGCTGAGCGTGAATGAAGCAGGTGGCTTAGTTCTCTCTCTTTTTTGTTTTGGAAAGCATCTGTTCTACCTGTTTGATGTTTTTTTTGTTCAAGTAGTAATTTGATTAAGAAAGCTATTTATTTAAATAAAAAGAAGAAGAAGATGGAAAATCATTCGATAAAAAGAACTGTTAGATAATAAAAAAAACATAGAAAGGATTGTTCATGACATGATGGTATTGATTATCGTGCGCAAAAGATCAGTATAATTGAATTGACCAAGTAATTTTTTGTCATATTTCGAGAAGAGTTGATAGAAATCTTCTTCAGATTTATTCAAATGGATGTCATTGTCTTGAAATAACGAATAAAATTCATCATGTGTCAAATAGCCTAGAACAGATTAATAGATTAGCGACCCCTATAGAACAAGAAACTTAGCAAAGTTTTGTATCAACAAGGATTGTTTAATTAAACATTTGAATAACGATCACAGAGCTTCGTCTCACTTGTTACTCATTCTCGAAACAGTGCGAAAAGTAAGTATCTAATCGTTTGCCTACAGGAGAAATATGCCATATAATTATCATATCTATAACGCTAACAATTAGAACGAGAGATATAAATCATATGGCAGAGAATTTTTTTTTCGCCTCACGAATGAAATGTTCCATGAAAAAAGCAATATCGTAATTGAAATGTACACTCGAGCTGTTGTTTTGAATAAAATTATACAGATACAATTAATGAATGCTGAGCATAGACACGAGCAACATGATAAATAGCTATGCATGAAAACATAGAGAAGACCAACATTCGTACCTTCTATTGTTCCGCGATTATCCCATTTATATTGATGAAAAATGCGCCTTAATGTATAAAAATAAATGTCTTCTCTTAACATCTCAAAAAATATTCATAGCTCTATTGATAAAATTAGATAGTTTGACTTCGAAATTGACCAAGTTTCTTCTGTTTCTATTCTAATTACTAAACCTATAAGACTGTCTAACCGTATACTATACCTTTGCGTGGTTTATCATATGAATGAATTAATCGAATAAGGCATTTCAAATCGCGTGGACTCTAAAATGAAATGCAGCTGACTTTCATAATGCGAATCGGTTGCAAAATTAGATGGTACTGTTTATTCTATACTCACAAGTGCTTTTGAATGCGTTACGTGTAAGCGTTGAGGTTATTGATGATGATGATGGTTTCTTGAGAGCAACTTAGCAAAGGCAAGTGAAAAGATATTATACACACATACACTCCACATGAAAAGTTAAAAATTTGAATAAGGAGAAAAGCATAGAAGTGATATTAATGTAATATTTCGTGTTGAAAACAGATAGTATACTATAAGACGGACCTGTGTTCGTTGATCATACACTTCTTTACTTGGATGCTATAGAATAGAGTAAACAATAGAATACAATTCTTTAGTTTTCTTAACAGTACTTTCGAGTGTAATTTTTGAATTAATTGCTCATAGGCCGGATGAACACGTGACCATGGACTCTGAAACACATAATGAAATAGACACAACTAAATCTTATAGATTACAATTACGCTTTTCATAAGAGGTCCATCAGGATGATATTTTCGTATAAAAAATGGATATTGAATATTTGATCCATTGTGTGGATTATCAAGACGAACGAGTAGACCTAGTTCTTCATCATTGATTGGAACAGAATAATGTTGCAAAATATTCTATAAAACAAATGATTTAATATCGATGGTTAATATTGATGAATGTATTTTACTTGTATTGTTAAAAAATCGATTAAACCACTTGCTGTTGGATCCTTTTGAAGTAGATCTCGTTTTATCTTATTGTAATTTTGACGGATCTAAAATACAAGATTTTTCTTAAATAACATCGTATTTACAAAAAAAAATGAAATCCTCTTTCACTCGCACAGAAATATTTCAAATCTTTTGTCAAATAACTGTAACTGAAATATGGGAAAAACATACATTTTTCTTATTTTCGTTATGTGAAATCTCCACACACTGGACAAGTTATTGCTGATATCTTACATATGGAAGAATACGATTAAAAGTTTCATGATAATCTGTTGATTGAGCGTCGCTCGATAAGCTACTGATTCTTGCTGACGATGAAATAGCTCGTGATGATATTGATACTGCTGATCTTGCGGTTGATGGCATCTGACGATCATGTATTGATCGAGACCGATGTACTAAAACTACAGAAAAAAAAGTCGAAAGTTCTGATGAAGTTATCTATTTGTCAGACATCGATTCAGCATCATTTGACTGTCTTCTCGATTGAACATAGTCATTTGCCGAATTAAATTTGGAAACGGTACACTTTTTTCCAATGGAAAATCACTTGCTGACCAAACTACATCGACTTCAGCTTGTGTTAAATCTGTCCCCATTCTATCGAAGAAATAGAAAAGCTTGAACGATTAAACAAAATAGTTTTTCTGCTGGACTTTTACTGTTCAAGAACTTCAAGAAATTGTTCTTTGTTAATTTTATCTGTTCGTGGTTGATCAATACGAGAAAATACTTTTGTAAATGTATGCATACGAAGACGAATTAGATCATTTAATGTTTTTTCAATCTAAATTTAGAAAAATAAAAATATAATTGACACATATACCATTTTAATTTACATAAGATGATGTCCTTATTGGTGCTAAATCAGTTTTTTCGACTTTTTTTTGAATAATTCTTTCTTCTTTTTGCTCATTAAATTTTTCTTCTTTTTTTTCAATAAATTTTTCCTGTTTTTTTTCAATATTTCGTTCTTTACCATGTGGTATAGTCCTACGAAAAAAAAACAAGAAACTATAATCAATCGAAAAAATAGATAAAATAAAAACTAACGTTTTACTAAGAAAATATAATAAGCGTTTGTACGGTAATTGTTGTTTGTGTTTCATATGATCAGTACAATTTAATAGAGTATAAAGTTCATTTTTTTGTTTATCCGTAAATCGATAACTATCAGCAATACCAAGTTCTTTTTTCAATATAAGAAATAGTTCATGTTCTGGACATAAATCTTCAATATCATTTGAAATATATCTTCAAAAAAAAAATGGAAAGAAACGTTTTCTATGCAAAATAAATTTCAGAAGAACAAACTTAAATGCAGCTGTTAGCGAAAGGAAAACATGATGTAATAAATCAATAACACCATTTTCAATATTGCTGAATTCTGATTTCGTTGGAATTGCTCTTTAATTCAGAAAAAAAAACAAATATGGAAATCATTGAAAATATATTTATTTTTTCCTTTACTTTTCTTTCCGGAATATATTTAGAGTTTGAGCAAGAAAACTTGCATCAGAACGATCTTGAAAATATTTCAAAAATGCACTATAATCAATTACATTTTCACCATTTATAGTCTTCAATATGGTGTGACGATGTCTGCAAAGAAGTATTTTCTCTTTATAAAGAATAAGAATTTCTTTGAAAAAATGTACTTTCGTAAAAATGAATCGATATTTTCAAGTGTAATTGGAATATCAAATTGATTGAGTGCAGCAATAAATTGTTCTTTGTTGATGTAATTTGTTTGATTTGAATCCAAATAGGCAAATACGGTTTTTAAACAAAAATAGCCTTCATTTACCTAGAAATTCACAGTTTATTTTAGTTGATATTCCATTGGCGAAACAAACGGATTTTTAAGTATTTTCACTATGCGTTATGTCCATGAGAGAAAATAAAAGAAAAGCTATTTAAGATTGTAGGATTTTTCAAGGATACACCTTGATTAACTGACATAAAATCGATTTAAAACGCCGGCGTAATTCTTTCTAGTAGAAAGCGATGTCAATTGTAGACACAATGATGGCCACTTTCCAAAGAGTCATGTGGCTCGTAAAATTAAATGGCAGATTATCGAATTGCTGTTCAAATCTCGAAAGAAAAATTTCCGAAAGAAAAAATCTCGAAAAAAAAAATCTCGAAATAATTAATTCTTTCAAGATTTTTGATTTCGTAACGGAGAATTTTCGAGATATAAACTTTTCGAATTTAAATTTTTCGAGATTTTTGTTTTTCGAGATTTGGACACAAGACCAGATTATCGATCTTGAAATGACCTATTCGCATTCAAATTTCATAGAAATTCTCTAGGAAAACCTATATAGGATTGATTATGAGCAACGGTTTATTATAGACATAGAAAAAAATGCTGATAATTTGAATTTCAATTAGCTTCCTTTTTTTTTATCGAGATTGAATTTTGTGTGTCTCTTCATAATCCTGTCAACCAATAGTAGCATTTACACGAGCAAGTAGACCAAACAATCTATGTATTTTAAATGAAAATTATTAACAGCCACTTCAATCCAATCAAAACAATATTTTTGTGTACATAAGAACGTCTGTTAAGAAATAAGATCGGATATATGTGCTCTTAATGCTCTTTGTACACTCGTAAATCAATTTTAGTCTCAAATAACCGATGCTAATATTGAGAGCACGATGAATAATAGATGTCTGAATGTTCCAGGTATTGCGTTCAGGTCTCAAAATATAGAATTTCAAATTGATCTCACAATATAAGGAATACTTATTATGACAGATTTTTACTTTTCAAGGTTTCTTTTTAAATCCACAAAAACAAAGAAAAACGATTGTATGAAGTGGTATGTTTCTTTTTGCATTTTAAACTAAGTTTGAGCTATAAGAAATCTCAAACGGACGAAATACAAAGAGAACCGATGTTGATTATAAACTTTTAACGAATCAATTTTTTTTCGGATAGGAATATATTCGTGTGAAGATTATGTTAGCTGAAAATTCTTGAAAAATTTCAAACAATGAAAAAATTGGATTTTAAAGATAAATATTGAACTCTCTCAACATGGAATTTTTTGAATTCTACCATATTTGCTAGATTTTCTAACTATTCCTTGTCTTTCTCAACTGATCTTTTAAAAAATATATAAATCATTCATTTATCATTGAAATGATAACGTTCACTATGAAATTATTTTCACTTTTGTTGTCAAATAATTCAAACAAAACTATTTACTTTTCGATCGAAAAATGGTAAAAATTCATCGTTTTCATTCAATTGTTTAACCATTTTTCTATGTTGATGTACCAATGTTCGAAATTTTGTGCTGATCTCTCTTGTTGTTGAATTAGTAGCCGGCGAACTTTTATTAGAGCTTTCATGATCATCATTGGAATGTTTTTCAATTGAATGGCTTGTTTCATCTAATCGTTCACCTAAAGCTGTTGGCGATGGTGCACGGTGTTTAGATTCTAGAATTCTATGATTATACTCACGACTATTATTAGCTAGCGATCTTCTGTGTTTTCTCAATGGCGATAAGCCACTAACCGATGCCGATGTTGACGAAGTTCTTCGATCAATAATACCGGCTACACCTGAACGTGTCACTAATGTTTGAATATTGGCATCGATTTCATCAGCAAGATTAACACGGTAGTTTAATAAACGAAGAAATATATTTGTTCGTACCATGCCAACATTATCGAGATCAAATTTTAACCATAATTTTTGAAATTCCTTTTCATTATCAGTAATATCATCTAATTTAAAGTTTTCTAAAATTGTTTTTAAATGATCACGCATAATAACACCATCATTTAAACAGTCGTATGGTATATAATCATTAGGCGAAAATGACCTGAAGATAAAATACAGATTTTCCGAAATATTTTTTAAAATGAAAAGTGAAGATCCTTACGGGTCACGGCATCTTGTTTTCATTAATGAAAAACAATAATTAGCAGTAAGTTTGGGTAGATTATTTTTATTAGATAGCTGTTGAAAAGAAGTGACATTCTGACTTAAAGTGAGTAACGAAGAAGTACGATGATCTATTTGATATAATGTTAATTCACGTTTAACTTTCTATAAAACATTATGAAATCATTTGGCATTATTTTTAAATTTAAATTTCTAACCTCGTTTTCAGGAAAATAAGATAGGAATTCTTGAAATGTTATTGTATCATCACGTTCATTGATATGAAACCTAAATTTTGATCATTATGATAAAATTAAGTTAACACCTACGTACGAATAATATTCGACTTACATTTTACATACTTTCTCCCACTCGTCAACATTTATATAACCACACAGCTGCATTAGTACTCGTCGAAATGCTTCTCTAAAATATCATCGATAAAATAGCAAAGGATTTCAGTCGGAAATCTTTTTTATACTTGGATAATTTTCCTTCTTGGTTATGATCATTCGAACGAAACATATGGCGTACTCCATGAACACCTGTTTGTAATTTTCGATCGATCAAATGAAAGATCTTCAAATGAAATAAATCGAGTTTATATCAGTCGATAAACAGACAAGGATTATTACTTCATTGGATTTGGCTGAACGAACTTGTGTCGAAGCTTGACGTCGATCGTATTGTTTTTCTAGATGAGATCGATTTTTGATTCTTGAAAAACAAAACGAAAATAATTATTCATACCGCCAGAAAATGCTGCGGATCTGCCGGGTAATTCATGAGAATAGGTAGGTCTTGTTTGATTTTTTCGAGTAATTTGCTCATCCATCGTTGTTCGTTCACGACGTAGCGGAGGAATACTTTGCTGAGGGTGCATTGCTCGTCGAAACTTTTCTTGGCACATATCACCAACAGAAAAAGAAGCAGATAAGGCAGCTGCCATTTATATAGGACCAAAGATCAAATCAACTTTTTACTTCTTAAATGAAATAAATACAATATTTGTCAATGTGTCGTAAAATGAACTAGAAATCGCCTGTTTTGAAAGAAATCATTAAAAGCAAATATCTCTTGTCGTAAATGTATTGTTTTCTCTTTTGTTTCCATGGCAAGGTAAAAAGAAAAAGAAATCGATAATGTCACATAGTCAAACATGTTCGTATGAGATGAACAGAGTTTTATTCGTTCTGATATTATGAATACAATAGTTATTGGCAAAAATTTGAAGAATAATTTGTTACGTAAATGATGATCATCGTTCTCATGAGAACAACAAGTGAACTGAAATTTCTTTGCAGTTGTGAATGTCGATGGATCAGTAACAGAACCTAGGAAATCAGCAATATTCATGTTTGTCATTTTGACATTAACCTTCGAACAAAGATTGAATTTCCAATATTTTATTTTCATCAAATATATGGTTTCCATTAAATAGTAAAACTTGAGGTATTTATCCTACTAGTTTTATTGATTAACGATTGTATAAATAATTGATTGTATGCAAAGAAATTATATACAGTTGATCAATATCATACCACAGATTTTTCCATAAATCCAAATTTTCCTACCTCATAACGTAAATTCCGAAGTGTTCAGCCTTCTGACATATTAAATATGCAGCGTATGATCATTAGAAAATGTTTTCCAGAAAAAACAATCACCCTACGGGACTTTTTGCTTGGAAACAATTTACACATAGAAACAAATTTTACGCTTCACAAAATTCTAATCAATTGAATTTTTAATATTGTACTATTTTTAAAGAAAAATCACTATCATATTCTTGTAAGAAGAAAATTCAACTCATTAGTAAAAATACCGAAGTTTTTTTAAATTAAAAGTAAATGTAAACAGTTATCAATTAAATATCAATGTGTCGCTTTATCAAAGATTCAATTAAGTATCAGCACATTGTTACCTAGGAAAATCCTTTATAATGAAACGCTCTTTTTTTTCAATCAATAATAATTTATTCTCTCCACAGAAGATGTCGAGCTGTGTTGAAAATGTGTAAAATAAATCGACCAATAATAAAATTTCTTTTCTAGCGCTACGAGACTCATCTGTTTCAGTTTGCCTGTAGCGCTCAAAAAAAAGGCGAACGACGGTAGGTTGATCGCACTCTATTTCTCTTCATACGATTTATTTTATTTGCATATTAAAAAACATTTAACCGATTCTAATTCTATTTGATTCACATTTATTTTAGATGGATTCTCCATCATCACCACTAGTATTATATCTAGGCGACGATGATGATGATGACAATGATAATAATTATAATTATCATAGACAAAATTCGCATGTTGAGTCAAACATGTCTTTATCTAAAGTATCATCTTCTAGTGATATGAATAATCGACGTAAAAAACGAAAATTAACAAACACAAATGTTCGTATTGATCCATCGGTTGCCAATTGGTCAAAACGTCAGCGCAATGATCATTGCCAACAACAGCAATCATCACGAAACTTTATTGATGCTGATTCTGATCCTGAACCGATTTTACTTGATCCAGATGAATATATTATTGAAGAACCTGATCCACCTCAGTTCTGTTCTTTCGATTGGACAATAGAACAACAGCCACAACCAAAACCAAAACCACAGACACAAATCCAGTCAAGACCACGACCACTACCTCCATTACTACCTTCACATTCGATTCAAGCAACAAGAATCTCAACTATGTGCAATTCAGCACAGCGTTCGTTTGCTAAACCAGATAGCGTTCCAATCGCAACCTCAATTAATCATTTTGTTCAGCAACCAAGAAAAACGATTGCTACTCCTGTAACAAAACCATCCCAAACGCTTTCATCATTGTCTCTACCTAAACCAACAACATCGTTTTGTCGACCAAACGTTCAACGTGGTCGACCGGTTAAGAATTCTCGAATTTCTTATACAAACTCTGTAAGTTTACGCCTTTTTTCTTTGACTCAACGTTGTATACAAGATACGTGTCATAGGATAATCCCATCATGCATATTTACCTTGAAGACGTGCCGTTGCCTATTCATATAAAATATGAATCGATCAATCAAACATAAACATTCTAATCAGTGTTTTTTTCATGTCAAAATAGGATTTTATCTTGTTTGAACTCAATTAAGGTTTTTGAGACCCCCAAAAATCTAACTATTGCCAAATATTAATTAGTCAAAATTAAAATAAACATGTTTTCGAATGAGTAGTTTTTAATGAATAAGAAAAGAAGCAGTCACAATTATTTCTCTGAAACGATGAGTAGTAAAATTATCTAAAATATTTTTCGTAAAAACCGATGACGAATTGAGACGAACATATATTAAAGTCAATTCGACGACTAATTCCTAGTTTCGAATTTCGCAAAAAAAATATAAAAACTCCCAAAAAAGAAACACAACAAATTTATAATGATTGCTCTATCTTTAATTCATATTTAGACGTCACCTTCACTACCGATACATCGGCCAACAGAAAAAACATTAATGTCACCACCACAAAAACCTTCACAACCATCATCATCATCATCATCATCATTATCATCACCACCCTCCTCTACAAATACAATAATAACTAGTTCGTCAATAAATGATTCTACGCCAGCTGCACGTCGACAAATACTCAATGGTACAGGTCTATTTTCAGCATTTCACGATTCTAAATACTATCAATGTAATATATGTAAATTTAAAAGTGTAACAAGGTAAATTTTAATTTCACAAATATTCGAACGATGTTTATTTTTTGTTTAATTTTTAAGTTCAACTCTACTACAACATTTGTTTACACATATGTTTTTCTGTGATCAATGTCCATTTTATACATATTCACACGTTAATCTTTCTCAACATATGTTTGAAAAACATATTTGTAATTTAAATGAAAATGCAAACGATTTCGAAAACCCGAAATCGTTCGATCTACTTTATGTAACACGTTGTTCCGATGGGACATTCGCTTTATGCATGGATTCATCGTCGCGTAAAGGATCTACTAATGATCCACGACTTATTATATCATCAGCTACGCCGAGTAATCAACAACAAAATAAGCCAGCAAAGAAAAAAAATTCTAAACAAAAAGAATCATCAAATGAAGATGAAAATGATGCGGCCGTTGTATTGGGAAAATCTCACACAGATCATCGACTATTAAAACACTCGAAAGGAAAAGGAAAACAAAATCAAACGTATGTTTTAATGAAACATCGAAGATGCTATTTAATGAAAAGAAATTCTCGCTTGCATTCATTAACATTAGAATATAACATATGTCGAGAGCATACCATTCGACAAATGTGTCTCACACAAAATATATTGAAACAAAGAAAATTTTTAGCAAAATTTCATAGCACACGATTTATTGATGATATTACAATTTGCTTACGAACAATTGTTAATCAAATTGTTAATAGTGAAGAAAACAGGTTAGAATTAGCAGAAAAAGGATATTATAGTTCGTCTATAGACACGTACACTTTGAAGAAATTAAAAATTTTCAAACTTAAGTCCAAATTAAATTTTCGACAGGAAAATTAAATTTCAAGGACTATTTGTTAGAAGTATTTAATTACCTCAGTTTATTCTCTGAAGTTAAAAAGTACCCGTATGACAAAGCAAAACAACTTCAAGGACAAAAAACAAGTGGAGAGTGCATATATGTGAGCTAGCAGAAGCACGCCCTATATCGAATGATGATAAATATGTCATGGTCATTAGAGCGTATGCATATCAAAATATCGTTGTAATGAAAATTTTGTTATATACAGAGAACAGAGTGATAAAGAACTCGTCAAGGATATAGTTTTGATAACCACATACCATTTAGTGTCAAACAAAAAAAAAACTTAGATAAAAAAAATCGACAAACCCTTGACCATGAAAATGTGCAGTTCGATGATACTTATCGTTTTTGTAAAGCGTACGAATAATATCTATAGCAGAGAAACACTTGTAAAAAAAGTAGCATGGTTTTCCAGTTCTCGAATAGACAAGATCCTTTCGATGATTGCAATTTTGTTTGTATATCTTATTTGAAAGGCAATACGTTCGCCTCGTAGTCTATAGAAATCTCTATCGAGTAGAATTGGCCAATTTATTTATGAAAATAATAGCTGAATCATTTAATTTTAGTGATCAATCTTCTCCAATATGTACATTACCAAATAATATTCTCAGTTCTATATTATCATCTGAGAATTTAAAAACTGTAACTGATTCATTGAAATTAACTAACAAACATGAACAATATAGAGAACAAAACGAGTTGTACGAGAAGGAGCATGATTTACATGAAAGTCGTAAACATATTTTTATAATATCATCCCCGGAAAGAAATAGTAATGATCAATCAATAATATCTTCGTTACATTCGTCTTTAACAAATGGCGATTCAATTTTTACACAAACTAAAATTGATAAATCATCGATTCGTTATGATAATACTCTTCGATTTTTAAAAGGAAATTCTAGTAAGTTAACAATTTTTATAAAACACCAAAGTTCTACATTTATATATTAGATACAGCATCATCACAATCGAATAATTCCACTATGATGAAGGTTCAAAAAAAGCAGCCTACAACAACTCAAGTAGCACCTCCAAGTAATGAATAAAATATACGTTTAACTATTTCGTAATCATAAAATATCCATTTTTGTTCCAGAACTAATTCCACTTCGTCCTGTTATTCCAAAACCTTCAAGTATTACACCAAACCGCCCTTTAGTACCACCCATCATCGATAGAAATAACAATTCGGTGACGTCCTTAAAACCGAAAATATCAACAACAAAAAATTCGAGTGTCATTGTTCTTGATTGATGTGCATCTACTTTACTTTTATTTCATTTTCATTTTTTCAAACATGACTTTTCCTCGTGCGCTCTCTTTCTCTTTTGTGTTTAGCTTATTTTAATACATATGTATGTATTGAAGTATTTTAACATGCAAACTGTTTTGCTCAACAAAACAAAATCGATAGGTGATTAAACAGAAAAAATGAAATCGATTCTATTAGAAACACGTCCTTTTTTGTCTGAAATGTTTTTTTTTCATTTGTATTTATAAATAATATAATAGCTAACATGAACTCAAAAAATCGAGCAAATACATTTTATTTAAAAGATTGCAACAGAGAATAAATAAAAGCAGTTTACTACCCGAATAATTTATTTAATCAAGCAAAATTAAACAAAGTTTGAATCGATTAGTAAACGTGTGCATTTGGTTCTGTACAGAAAAATACACTATTTGTATACTGACGATTGATACGTACAGTCGTTCTTTTCTTTCAGGAGATCATCCGAACTAATCGAAAAATTAAAATAATGCACCGAGAGAAACCGGAGCAATAATATTATTTTTCTATATCGTACTACTTTAGAGTTTGTCAACAATCAGCGAAGTGATAAAAATTTGATTCAAATAAAATATCCATAATCAATAGTAACTCGTACTTTTGGTCATTTTTTTCAGTTCGATTGAGTCAAGTATGCAAAACAAATGAGGGCAGAGTTCTGCATAAAAAATACGATCATTTCTGACAGGTTAAGAGGCCGCACGCATCTGCGCTACAATTATTTTATATTTACAATATGAATTCTATTTTACGTGCAATTATATAACTCTTACGTTAACAATATTCTCATACAAAATTAGTTTCCCAATGAATGGTTCTGCTTTTTAATTCTCACAATTCATTATACAGTACAATTTGAATAGATTACGATAGAATGGCCCTTATAAGAATACAAATTTTGTTTTTTCGGTTGAATACACTAAATGGTCAAGTATTCGCATAATTATATGGTTCTTTTGCCCTAATTGTTATTTGCTTAGTATTATTTCTTGAGGCAATATGCAAAGTGAATCGAAATCGAGGCATAAAGAATATCAATTTAGCTCGCGTCCAATCGAGTGGTATCAGTAAATATTTGAAAAAAAAATGTATGGCCTGATTTTTGCTGCAAAGTGATAGGTTACAAGCGATTAATAGTAAGAACGAAAAGTTTAATCCATTCTCATGCCCACCCTTGAACTTGATAATATGTACAATGCACTTAATCTGATTTAAATATCCCTCTCTCTCTATGTCTCTCTCTGCATGTATAAATACACACGATTTCTTTTAGAATTGCAACTTAGGCATCAGTCGCAATCATTCTCGTGTTCGAAACAATGTAAGTGTATGAAAATTAAGCTGTAGGCTCTATTCTAGCGACCACCGATTTTTCTATAGCTGCTTTTAATTATTTTCATTCTTTTTAGTCTAAAACAAAACAATAATGCCGGCCAACTGTCATGTAACGCCACAAAATGCTAAAGCTCCAGCTATTGTTGAAGTAAATACACTTAGCGAAGACGACCAAGCTATAAATCCAGCTGATCATTATGGTAATGTTTTTTAATATTTCCGTTGCTGTTTTTCTCTGATCGTATATTTTTCAGGTGTAACACCAGATTATTCCATTCAAGTTAATGGTCGAAATACGATCTATTCGAATGAATACATTGAAAGTAAATACATGTATGAAATGAACCACTGCGATGTTGATCATCAAGCAAAAGAAGTGAAAATTACTCCACGAAAATATCAATATAATTTTCGTACAAAACGTCAAGTACAACGTACAGGTGTTATGCTTGTTGGTTGGGGTGGTAACAATGGTTCAACAGTGACTGGTGCTATCATTGCTAATCGAGACAAAATCACATGGATGCGTAAAGGTAAACAAAACAAAAACCTCGTTTGTCAATTCTTATTTACATATGAAAATAGAAATGACACATAGAGATCAAAAATAGGTTTTAACTATAAATCTTGTCAAATTTCATGATTAACTTATTGTTTAGAGGGCGAACAGTTTCCAAATTATTATGGATCGTTAACTCAATCCACCACGATTCGACTTGGTAGTAATACGGAAGGTAAAGAAATTCATATTCCATTCAATACAATATTACCGATGTTGCATCCAAATGATATTGTTATTGGTGGTTGGGATATCAATCGAGCAAATATAGGCGAAGCTATGGAACGTGCATGTGTATTTGATTATGCGTTACAAGAAAAATTGAAACCAAAATTAAGTAAATTAAAACCGTTGCCATCAATTTATTATCCTGATTTTATTGCTGCCAATCAAGAAGATCGTGCCAATAATTTAATTCCAAAAGGAACTAAACAACAAGATTTAGAACATTTACGAAATGATATTCGTACATTTAAACGAAATAATAACTTAGAAAAAGTTATTGTTCTATGGACCGCTAATACTGAACGTTATACTGATGGTAGAGAAAACAGAAAGAAAAAGAAATTTTCCTCAACGTCTCTAATGTCTTTTCTTTTTTAAATATTTAGTTCGTCCAGGTTTAAATACAACAAAAGAAGAAGTTCTTCAATCGATCGCCGATAACGACGATGAAATTAGTCCGTCAAATATTTTTGCTTGTGCAGCTATTTTAGAAAATTGCCCATATATAAATGGTAGTCCACAGAATACATTAGTACCAGGAATAATTGAGCTTGCTGAAAAACATAATGTTTTTATTGGCGGTGATGATTTTAAAAGTGGCCAAACAAAATTAAAATCAGTTCTTGCTGATTTTCTTGTTTCGGCTGGTTTAAAACTTGAATCAATTGTTTCGTATAATCATCTAGGAAATAATGACGGTAAAAATTTAAGTGCACCACAACAATTTCGTTCGAAAGAAATCAGTAAATCAAATGTTGTTGACGATATGGTCGGAGCCAACCATTTGCTCTATGATAAAAAAACAAATGAACATCCAGATCATGTTGTGGTTATCAAATATGTACCATTTGTTAAAGGTAAAAATATTGTTTTACAGCTTTTGAAAACAACAAAGTTCGTTGCCTGTATTTTTCTAGATTCAAAACGAGCTATGGATGAATACATATCATCGATATTTATGAATGGTATCAATACAATCGCCATTCATAATACATGCGAAGATTCACTTTTAGCGTCACCATTAATTATTGATTTAGTTATTTTAACTGAATTAATGACACGTATTACTTATAGTACAAATGACAATGAAGAATATCAAACATTTGAAGCAGTTCTATCAATACTTTCTTATCTTCTTAAAGCTCCATTGGTTCCATCTGGTACGCCAGTGATCAATGCACTCTTTAAACAACATCGGTGCATCACAAATATTTTTTCGGCATGCGCTGGTATTGCAATGGATACCGATATGTTACTTGAGCATAAAACAAAATTACCCAAACCAATGAAAGTTCAACTCTAATCAAATCTCGACTTTTTTCTTTCTCTTTTTCATTAGTACATTTAAGCATGTCTTAGTTATAATATTCATTTAGAATAAAAACATTCTCTTTTTCTTCTAAAGGTATATAATCAATTTCTATGTTATTCTCAAGCTATTCATTAACACAGAGTGCATTTGAAGGAAATTTTTCTTTTGTTCGATTTTATTCAATATCGAATAGAAGTCAGTTATTAGTAGGAGTGGTAAAAGAGAACATGATAAAAGCCCATTTCAATATATTGTACTTCGAATATTCAAGGAAAAGCGACGAGGAAGCGGGGGGGGGGGGGGGGGGGGCGGGTTGGATT
>CAJNYU010002703.1:233983-256622 GCA_905331475.1 Rotaria socialis
CCCCCCCCCCCCCCCCCCCCCCCCCCCCCCCCCCCCCCCCCCCCCCCCCCCCCCCCCCCCCCCCCCCCCCCCCCCCCCCCCCCCCCCCCCCCCCCCCCCCCCCCCCCCCCCCCCCCGGGGCGTGTTTCAATTGAAATCCAACTATTCTTGATGAGTTGTATAATAGCTATGATTGAAAAAAGCCTCTTGAGGGTGTGTCTTCAGTTCACCAAACTACACCCATACTGATACGGTATGCAATTGTAATTGTAAATATACACCAATAATTCAAAAAAAAACGATGAGACATGCCTCAATTTTTATAGATTCGAAATTTGTACCATTACTTTCGATTATCGTTGTATTTGTAGACTTGCTAGTATATTTGCAATTAGATAGGCAAGAAACTAATTGATCGCATTAAGTAAATTTCTTTTTGGTTCGAACGATCGAACTTTTATCATTGGCTACTACTCTACAACTGAAATATATTTAACTATCCGATCGGCATGAATTAAATTTTATGAAAACAAAACAAAATTTCACAAATGAGAACACACAAAGTTAGTAATATTAAATGATATCGTTTTTTTTTAATTATGACAAATCGAGTATTTGATTAATACATGTATCAATACATTGTTCTTCGTTTAGAAATTTATTGTCATTACCTTTACAACCTGAATATTCAAATTGTTTGCATCTATGGTTTTTATTATCATAATACCACATATTAACATGACCGAAACAGTCACCTCGATCAGGTAATGGAGAACATACTGAAAATATAATATACACGCATAGAAAAAGTTCCTACGCATAAGACAAACTGACTTTTGCATTCTAAATGGCATTCATGTAATGTTTGAAAATTATTTCCATTTCCACCCAAACCACGATAAATAAATAAATGACAAGTATCTTGATCAGGATTATAATACCAACGATTATGATATTGAATATGAGCACCATGAAAACCAGTATCTTGCGGTTGATAACAACGAATTGGTCGATCTAAAATTAGAAATGTAAAATTTACCCAATCAGATTCTCTAATTCTACCATGTTCATTGTGATTTTCCGGTTGACATAAAGGTTGTCCACTGTCTATTACAATACATGTATCATTCCCAAAACATTGATAATTCTATTTAGAAAAAAAAAATACATTCTGTAAGCAAAGTTTCCTTTTGTGACTTTGTGAATCCCTTACTTGACATGGTGAATTGCATAGACATGTACCATTGAGAATTGCAAAACCGTGTGGACATTGTTTTAAACATTGGCACGAACGATCACATATCGAAATGTTAATTGATTGTAATGATAAAATAGAAGTTTCATTAGTAGATAATTTTTTCGTATTTATAATAATTTCATTCGAATTTATTGCAAATTCATCACTTGTTGTGCTCGCAGACGAATCATTATATGATATTGTTTCAGATTTATCATTAAACAATAAGCCCCATTCATGCGTTTGATTATTGTCTGTTGCATTATAAGACATTGTCGTATCATCTAAAGGAATTGTTGAAGTAATTCGTTCGATTTCATCAATATTTTGATTGTATTTTTCCTGTGGTAAAATGTTAATCTGATCAATGGTTGTAGACTCATTTTTGTCATGAGCATCTGTTTGATTATCTTGTAAAATTTTGTCAATAGTTGACAACGCAATTTGACTTTCTTCCGTAAGATTACGTTGTACGAGCGAATAGTCCGACACTGCATTTTCGGTTGAAGATATTTCCAAGATTGTCTCATTGACTTGCGATGAATTTGTTGGATTGAAAAAATCATGAAAACTTTCGATCATTGATAAATTTGATTCTATTAATAAACTACTAATCGTAGTTGGCTCCAACGAAGACGTATCAACAGTCTGATTTAAAGATCGAAATAGTTTACCAAGAGCAGTTGCAATTTCATCATTCTCAATCTGTCGAATATCCCGCTGTTGTTGTTTCATCAAAGGTTTTGATTTTGAATATTCACTATTCGTGATTGAAGAATCTAAGTGTCTATTTTGAAGTGAATATAATGGATTACGAATAGTAGCACTTTTAGTCAACTAGAACATAAGACAGAACAAAAACATCAATCAACATTGCAATGTGTTATTAATTTTAATACTCACGTGTGTAATGAATAGTAGGTAGAAAACATATAATGTATAAGAGCAATAAATGGCCATGTTTTTCTGATAATGTTAATCTTCGAATGAACTCGAGCTTCTTTCTCATACTAGTTGATACAAGGAAAAATATCCGTCATTCTTCTTTTTTTCTCCCTATTATCTCTCGAATATCATAACACTCATTATTATGATAGACAGTCGATTCTGCCATTTTTTGTTTTCTTTAGGTTGTCTGATGTAATATTTTGATAGTCGGTCTATGTTCAAGTAGAAATATTTTCTTCTTCTAAGTGTACATTATCAGTACAAATATGATCTAAATTGAAGTTGTCTTGTTTACTTTTGTGCCTGTAATTACAACAGAAAATTGATGTTTACAAAAATGCAACTCTATTTCATAAATGCTCCAGAAAAAATCACATGATCCATCTCTATGTAGGATCTACATATGGTTCATGTCGATCTTTTTCCTTTTCTTGAAAATAACACAGCATCGAGACAATCATCTAGTTTATTTTTCAAGGTTTGTTAATAATTGTCCGCTTTACATTGTTTTTTGTTGTTTTGTTATGATGAAGAAGAACAAAGAAAACATTTTTTTAAATTTCATTTTTGATTACACCATACGATTTTTTTGATTCATTTGATTAAATACATAATTCTGGCAAAATGCTCCTTAGTGATATATTGCGCAATCAGATCACTGCCTTGGATAGTATACAAGAATAATTAGACGAACTGTCGATCATTGTTTGCGTGATTGCCGTACACGTCTTTGCAGATGATTAGGCTCATTGGTGGAAGAAGAAAAAAAATTTGTCCGACTATTGAAATTTTTTCTTAGTGATGTAATATCAAGACGCAAGAAAATAATTGTCAATTGAACATATAGAATCTTAAAAGATTGAATACATGTGTTCTTGTTTGTGTTTTTTTAGTATTTCTTTGAACAATTTTGTTCAAGTTGTGAAACAATAATGTATTGTAGAAATGGATTTGAATTCCTTTGTCATTATTGCATTCTAACACAAACATATTTGATTATTAAATTGCATCGTCATCCATTATCGTATTGAGTTGTATGCAATGCTTGCAGCGAAAAACTTTTTGCATACTCACTCTTCAAAATGCATGTTACGGATACCTTAGATTTAATTGTACGGTTTGATTCAAATTCAAACTCTTCATTCGTCGTCTTTCGTTCTGTCTCTCGTTTTGACATCTATACATTTTACATGCGAACAGCTATCGATTTTTCTTTCACTACAAATTTCACAGGAGAAAAAAAAAATTGAATAAAGAGAAAGTGAAAAGAATAAGTTCAACGACACGGCATTGCATTTTTCTTTTAAGTGCAAGGTAAGAATCATTTCTACAAGCTTTTTTTTGTCTCAGTGTCAATATGTAGCTCTTTTTAGACGTTTACTTTTCAATGCGTCGGATGATGATCAACTGTTTTTGTTTTGTTTTCAAATGATAAGTGTTTAAATAGACATACACACATTCATCCAAGGATGTCGTTGAACGTTTCTATTGAAAAGAATTCTGTAAATATAAAAAAAACAATCGCTTTGTTTGAATTTAATAGTCACATGAAGGAATGAATGAGTAGTAGAAGTTAAGGTCTATTTATTCATAGCTTTTATTTTCAGATTTAATTGTCTTCATGGTTACAATCGATGATAATTATCAGTCGTATCCTTTGGTGAAACAATCCAAAGTACGAAAATTACGTACATATACATCATCGGCAAGTTGCAGTAGTGTTAGTGGAAGTTCAGCAAATAATTCACCTATTGTTGATAAACAAAAAATATATCAGCAGCAGCAGCAGCAACATCATCATCATCATCATCATCATCATCATGGCGATACAGATGAGGGTTATGCAAGTTTTACAACAGCAAGTACTACATTAGGTAGTAATAATAGTGCAACATTTAATAAAGATGATAGTGCTTATTCGACATCTGTTTCTGAACGTTTATTTACTGCGACAACAACAGCTTCATCATCGTCGTCATCGTCGAGAGTTATCGTTGAAACTGATTCCGATAAGTCAGAACTATCGGACGAAGATGATGCATTAAAAGAATTAGTCGATTGGCCTTCACTTAATAAACAAGTGCAAACACTTGTTTCTCGTCTTGATAAGTGGCTTCATAATCCATTGCCTGATCGTTATATACCTATTGAAAAATCTTTTGTTGAACATGCATATCCAGTTTTGAATCGACGAACATCTTCAATACCGCTTTCGATCAATTTAGCTGCTGATGAAACTGAGAAAGCTTATCATCAATCAAATTATATTGTCAATTTTGTACAGAATAATGAAGTTCCTCAACAAAAAAAAGCAGTGCCGAAAATTCATATTTCTCGACCACATGTACATTTTAATCTTCCAACAGAACAGGTACGATTATTACAAGCGAAAACGAAACTTGTCATAAATTATGTTTTATCTTTACCTTTAGCTTCAACATTGCACAACTTGTTCGAGACTTATTCAATTGACTTCTTCAAAATTCATTCAACGATCATTAATCACATGCCCCTATTGCGAACAAATATATTGTAGTAAAGCTTGTCAAAAATCTGATTGGCCAATACATAAACGTCAATGTATTCTATCGAATTCGTATTCATGTTGTGGTTACATATTACGTTTAATGAAAAGTAATGTTTATTTATTAGAACGTCTAAGCACTTTGGCATCAAGTGGATATTTATCGTCAGGACGAGGTGCTACATTACTTTACTTCAATAATATGCAAGAAGCCGATGACTATGTACAATCGAATACCATAGAAAATACACGTTTAATGGCTGTTTATTGGTCATTAGCAGATACACAACCGAATCGTGCTATAGAAAATCTTCGTTCAACTGAATATGATCATTTAAAAGAACTTTGTATGAATTATGATCCAAGTAAAGAATTTGTTTGTCATGTGACAATTGGAGTCGAAGCAGATAAAGGTAAAACTAACAAGAACAAAAAAGAATAGGCAGTAAAAAATTCATTAAATTAAATTTTCTTTTATCTATTTTATAGGTAAAGCACGTTATACATGTGTTAGTCGAACAACTATCCATAAGCTACTTGAAACTGTACCTAATTCTCAAGCACAAGCGAATTTACCAAGTACATATCCGACTTTATATTTAACATCGTTGAATTATGGTGAAAAAAATAATACAAATAATCAACATATGCGTCAAGTATTTTTTGCTAAATTACAAGTTGAATTACGTCAACGCGGAATTGAAATCGAAGAGCATTATCCGGAATTGTATAATAAACTCTGTGATTATATATCAACAACGCCTGACAATGAAAAAATCGTAGCATTTACACCTGTATGTTTATTTATGAGACATCGATATTCTCAACAGCTATTTATGTGTGTCATAACACCAGAATCTGAACCTGATAGATCATGGCTACTTGATCGTTGTTTAATTGAAAAACAATTAACTATTTGTGATAATTGATAGAGAGATAGGAAATAGAAAAAAAAGAAAACGATGAAAAATATGTTATATGCATTCGTATTACTCTAGTTTGTTTTCACTATATATAATTTGCCATGAAATGGCCGACAACTTTTTTTAGTATTACATAAAAAAACACTTTGCGATAATTGAGAAGAAGTATTCAAAGTATGCTCATATTTACGAATAGAAATACGAGGTCGAATATGATTTGTTATTGTTGTCGAGCAAGTTTTATTATGTACACATCATTGAAAATTATGTGATAACCATGAACACTACAGATTAAACTTTTTAGGGTTTCACTCGATTTTATTATGTTTTGCTTAAGCTTTTTTGAGATAGTTTCATGAAGTATGTTGCGGGTAAATTTTTACTAATATGACGTTTCTACGGATTTAAATCGGTCTAGACAATAAGATTTCCTTGAAAATATTATATATTTTTTCGGGAAATGCATTCAGACAATCTCACTTGTGTAATTAATGAAAGTCTTTTTTTTTTCTACCGCAGAAAGAGTTATTTATTGATATTGGAAAAATCAAATAAACGATGTTATAAATAATTGAATCCACAAAATAATCTCTAATGTAAATGATAGTAACGCGCAAAAAGCAAACAATGGAAACATAAGCCAAGCTTTTATTGTGCCTCCCGTTTTTACTGGCAAAATGTTTTTGCGATCTTACAAACCACAACTGTCTGTAGTTTCTAGTCTACAGATCATCTGCATTTTTTTCTTTTGTTTAAAAGAACTTGTCAAGATTTAAAACGTAAAATATGAAAAAGTATTTTAATAACTATATTGTCAATGTTAAAGAGGTTTTTTTGGCGGCATTGAACTTGCCATTTTTTCTCCGCTTAAAAAATTTAAATAAAAAAAAATGTTCTTTCACGCATTGCATCTTGACTTACTTTTAAGAACAAAAAAAAAAAGAAATTTAATATATCATGTGAAGACCTACGAAGAGTGTCGGCTTGTCAAACGAGCTACTTTTCACCTTTGCTTGTTGAGTATGTCTCTCTCAAATGAAATGGCAAGGTGCAGTGTGGGAATTTTTACTGTAACCTTTTCACTATCATAAAACTTTCAGATGATTTCAATACGCTTAGTGAGAAATTGATTTTTGAGACGATAGGATTGCTTTAGTTAGATCAAATTTAAAATAAATGATTACTTCTTTCTTCTAGGTTTTGATTTTGCCTAAGTTGTTATTAGATATTATGATTTATTTATCTTTCTCACAAGAAACAATATTTGGTTGTAAAATATATCATATTAATCATTAGAAAATTTAATTAAGATTGTTGTTACAGTTCTCTATACGAAACATACATTATTAACTTCTTCTATTGATCTTCGTACCATACAAAAGAGTTTCATGTAATCAAAAGTTGATCAGCTTCATGAAGCCTTTCAACGATTGACTGAATGTATTAAGTTGTGCACACATATTTCTTCGTTGATTCACTCGATTCATCTTGAACTGTAATCGATATTATGATTGTGTCCTTGAAAAGGAAACTGTTTTCATTTGGGTTTCATCGTTCAACGTTCGTTTATTTGAATTGCTTGTTAAAATAAAACTCAAGGAAATACGATTTCTCTAAATTTCAAGCAATGGCATCTATGTAGAGGTCCCATAATAATTTTTTTTCTAATTATTGATCATTTTCATGTTCGTTACGTTTTACAAAACAAAAGTTGATAATAAAATTCTAACAAATCAATATGTTTGCCATGTGCAATAATTGATCACGGAGAGAATAGCAAAACAATCCTTGGTTTATTTCGATATATATATATATATATTTATGTGTGTGTGTATGCAGCGAAATACCACCTACTCCTTTTGCTAAATACAAATTTGATGAGATTATTGATGTGATTATAATTTTTGTTTCGAAATATAAAAAAAATGGAAACTACCAGAAATAGCTCCATATAAATAATAACAACATTCAAGGCTGTATTATCAATGAATGTAACTTGTACTTTAGCAAGTTCGATAGACTCATATGTATATATCTGCAGCTGATGAATGAATGAAGATAGTTTTAAAACATTGAAATGAAGTGAATCATAAATTTTAGAGAAAATTAAAGTATCGATATAAATTAGTTTTTTTAATTTTATAGATGAAACGTCTTCTCTATATATTATTTTCACTGATCAGTGAAGCTTTCATACGTATGTTTCATTGTAAAAATCAATGAATGACGTAGTATTTTGATTGTTTCTATTTATCGCATAGCAATTGCAAGTCAATGTGCCGGTGGTATTTGGCCTATACAAGATCCAACTATTGGCTCATATACTGTGTCATGGAGATATAATCCGGCTTCGAATACAGTTCAATTTATTATTCAAGGTAAAATTTATCAGAGATATTCATTTTTCAGTCAATGATTCTTGATGTAAAAATTTAGGACAAGCAATAGCTGCTGTGGATCTTACATCGACCTATATTGCAATTGGGTGGTCCGATAAAGCACCAACTATGGTTCGTTTTGTGCTGAAAAATTCTTTTGTTTTTCGATGGACGATTATATTTAGTAGATAGTTGAGTTTCTTTTATAGGAATTTTACTAAATCTCGATATTTGACGGGGAAAAGTACTACTTTTTTCTATTTATTAGACAAGTATGGATGTTGCAATCTACTTTCCTGGAACGCAGATAGTTCAAGATCGGTAATTAAATTTTTCTTGCAATGAATACTTATTCAATTTCTTTTTCGTACAGATATTCTCAAGGACATAATACACCATCAGTGGATACTCAACAAGATTTTTGTGTTATTCAATCAAATTTAACTGATAAAAATGTTTACGTTTCATTTGAACGATTTGTAACAACAGGCGATACGAAAGATATTAGTTTTAGTTCAAATCTTTATCTCATGTTCGCTATGGGTCCATACACATTTTCAAGCAATACCAGTAGGCTCAGTCCTCAACATCATTTTTTTCGTATTGCATTACAACGCAGTTTAAGTCTTATCAATTGTGTTTCAAGTAAATTAGTTTTTTTTTGTTTTGACACGTGATCATTTCTTATTTAGTTGGCTGTTCAACAACACCTTGTACAATAACATCCTGTCCATGTTTACAACAGATTATATTGGATACTGCACAATGTGTTTGTTTCCTTCCATCACCATGCATTTCAGGCTCAACAATTACACCAAGCCCATCAACATCAACAACACTACCATCAACATCAACAACAACTTCATTAACAACACTACCATCAACAATAACAACAACTTCATTAACAACACTACCATCGACAACGATGAATGGTACATGTCAAAATCTAGGAAATTCATGTTCACCGAATGGAATCTGCCTTCAGACTACAGCAACACAATTTATATGTCAATGTAAAAACAATTATACAGGTTTACTTTGTCAAATGCCATTATTTTCAAATGCTACTGCAAACCCAAATTCATGCCAATGCGCTAATGGAGGAACGTGCTTAACCAATGGAACTTGTATTTGTACTGATCTTTATCGAGGAGCATTTTGTCAATTAAGTAATAAATCTTCCATTGCGATACAGAAAAAAAGAATAAATTAATATTTTAGATAATCCTTGTATTGGCTTCTGCCGTAATAATGGTACTTGTTCAGTTAGTTGTACAGATGCATCGTGCAGTTTACCGACTTGCCACTGTACGCATAATTATTCGGGTATACAGTGTGAAATAATAGGTAATAATACTTGCCAAGCGAATTCCTGTGTGTACGGAAATTGTACAACATCCACAAATGGCAGTTTTCAATGCCAATGTAATTATGGCTTTTTTGGAAATCGATGTGAATTGAGTAAGACAAACAAAAACCCCGTGAAAATTATATATTAAATATTCATTTCATATTTTCAGTCAATAGTTGTTTATCAAATCCTTGTATACAAGGTACTTGCATAGTATCATCGAATTGTGTAGGGCTACTCTGTAGGTACTCATGTCTTTGTCCTAATGGAACCACAGGTGATGTATAAATATAGAAAATATTGAAAATAAATAAATTATAAAATAGGTCAAAATTGTGAAATTGGTGGAAATCCTTGTTTAAGTAAACCCTGTCAAAATAATGGTACTTGTTCAGTATTAGCGACTACTTATGCATGTCAATGTCTATCGCCATATGGCGGTACGAATTGTGATACAGTTATAAATGTATGCACACCAAATCCTTGCTTTAACAATGGTATTTGTGTTCGAGATTCAAAAATCCAAGATGGAACATATCACTGTCATTGTCAAAATGGTTATACTGGTACAATATGTGAATATTGTAAGTAAGAAAAGGATAATCGAAAATCTTGGATTCAAATCGTGTAAGAACGGTGTTTACTAACAATAATAAAAAACAAATAGTAACTTCATTGAAATGGACCATCGTCTCTTGTTACTAAAGAAAAAGAATTTCTCTTAGCAAATAACATTTGAAATCAAGCTAAAGATTTTCTTTCAAACTTGCACAACGAAAGAGTATTGATCGATACGAAGTACTCAGTTTATGTTATATCGTCTACACATTAGTTTTTTGTTGAATAACCTGCAGTGGATCTGAAAATCTTACCGAGTTCGAAATCAACGGTGATCGCACGGATTCGTAAAAGTTGAGCACAGGAAAGATAAGCACGGCAGAAAAAAAACTTAAAAAAATAATGAATAAGCATAAACCAATTTATGTTAATTAGATCATATACAACATAACTATAATAAGTACAAATTCTGTGCAATAGTCTAATTATTCACACGAAATGAATACAGACAACGTAATTAATTGCGCATTTGGGTGTGTGGGTGCTACTCTTATTTTTCCTTTTAGTGACACCCACAGCCGCACCCTTAATAAATGTATTCCTTTACAACAATACCACTCTCTTTTATTACTACAACTTCGTTTTTCAAAAAATAACAGGAATGTTAATTTAAAAGTCATTTTTTTAAATTAAAATTACCTAAAACTTAAAGTCAAATTCTAACTAGAATTCTACGAAGTTAATTTTATAATAAATTCATTGTTTTTGAATTAAAATGTAATTAAAATTTAGCTTTACATGTAAAAAATTATTTCTCGTCGTAATCATTTTTTTAAAATAAAAATGTGTTACCTCTCAAAAAATGATATCAAACGAAGACTATTGACTTATAGAATTTATTCGGATTATTTGTTTTTAATGTTCGTAGTATCGAAAACCTAAAAATCCATTTCAAAAGTTTCCAAAACCACTTCATCCAATAGTCGAATAACTTTGTAAATCACAGAAAATTATCCGAGAAATTACTGAACGAATTGCACAGCTCAAGAGAGAGCACATTTTTCTTGGCTTTTCTTAGCTCCAGATTTCATCAGAAATCGTCTCCTTAAAAGACTTGAGTTGACTTTCATTTGATAGCAGACTGTTTCTCAATGCCACAGAAGAATTTTACAGAGCTAGATCATTTTTTCTTCAAAACGAATCTATTATCCATCATATCGATCTAGTTATTATTCCATAGAGTGTACATTTACGTGATTAATTGAATAACATATTGAACAAAATCCCTTAATTCAATAAATGTACTCTCTCCTTTATATACGACTAGCTTATCGCAACGAATTGTCTTGCGACGACATGTACTAGTGCCGAAATCATCAACCTAGAAATTTGACTTCCTATTTCTACAAATAAAGAAAATTTATACGATGCAAATGAGAAGAAACAATTTGATTTTGAATTTTTAGTAAACGGTTGTGTTTCTTCACCATGTCTTAATGGTGGTCAATGTATTTCATTGACTAATAATTGTTCGTCAACAACATGTCCTGTTAGTTGTGCTTGTTTGAGCGGTACAAGTGGCGTTTATTGTGAAAAACAAGACACTTCATGTTTAACACTTTCTTGTCTCCATGGCGGAACCTGTTTAACAAATCTAATAACCAATACTTCTTATTGTCAATGTCGACCGAATACTATTGGTGTTCGGTAAGATGTAAAATATTGTGATAGATCTATTTTTCTTTATAATCAATTTATTACAGATGTGAAACAATTCAATCAATATGTACTAGTGCCACATGTTCAAATAATGGCGTTTGTTATGTAGATGCATCAACTGGTAACAATACATTGGGATGTGTATGTTTTCCAGGTTTTACTGGTCAATATTGTCAATCATTTATAAGTTCTTGTATACAAAATCCTTGCGGATATAATGGTACCTGTTTTCCTACTTCTAATTCATCGTATTATTGTATTTGTCCAACCGGTTTAATTGGTCCCTCTTGCAATCCAAGTAGAGTCTTTTTTTTCTAGAAGAAAAAATCAAAAACTTATTTAGAGATCTCAATTTTTCTTCAAGGTACATTAACATCATGTTCAGAATCACCTTGCAATTATTTATCAACATGTCAGCAACTAACAAATGCAACTTCAATAAATTATAAATGCCTTTGTCCTAAAAGTTTAACTGGTGATCGATGTCAATATGCGAATTATTGTGAAAACCAGCCATGTCAGAATCAGGGTACTTGTTTACCACTGGGCTCAGAAAAGAGTTTCATGTGTCTATGTCAACCGGGATATGGAAATTATGATTGTTCAACGTGTATGTTGTTTGAAGTTTGATTGTAAAAATAAGTATTCGTTCGTCTAAAAATAGATTTGGGACGATCATGTAGTCCAAGTACATGTTTAAATGGAGGCGTATGTTATTCTAACAATGCAAGTATTCAATGTATGTGTCCATCTGGTTTTGCTGGAGCACGCTGTGAATGGAGTATGCGAAAAAAAGCCTCTTTGCTTCTTGTTCGATAAATATAAGAACGATATTTAGATTCGATTTGTTCGTCAAATAGTTGTTCAAAAGGTGGAACTTGTAGACAAACAGCTGCAACAATGGCTGAATGTTTATGTACAACTGGTTTTACTGGCCCAACATGCAATTTACGTATGTTGCGTTTTTTCTTCTAAAGAAAACACCGGTGTTAATATGAATTTTTTTAGGTGATTCTTGTGCTAATTTTCCATGTAAACGTGGTGGTGCCTGTAGAACATTAGATGTTGATACAGGCACGGGGTGGTCAGCATATCAATGTGTTTGTCCACCAGGATTTTATGGGACCACTTGCGATTCATGTGAGAATGAATAATCTGTTACTTTTATTTTCTAAAGTGGTTTTTCTTTAGCGATAAGTTCATGTGCAGATATGGTGTGTCCTTCATATAAAATTTGTAATGAACAACCAACAGGACCTGTTTGTACATGTCCGGGAAGTCAAGTTGGAACGTTTTGCCAATACGGTAAGATAAGTCTAAATCTGAATTTTTGCGAAAGACATCTGAACGTGCCCATGAAATTTACAGATTATATCTACTATCATATATTCTGAAAACTAATATATATGAATAGATTTGTGTTGATTTTATATTATTTAGAAAATCCTTGTAATCTATTATCATCATCGCATTGTTCAAATGGTGGTACCTGTGTTCCTTCAAATACAGATCCTCCAGTCGCTTCATGTCTTTGTTCGGAAACATTTACAGGTTTCAACTGCAATTCAATAAAACAAAGCAATCCGTGTGGAAGTAATCCATGTCAAACGAATGGTTATTGTGCATTATCAGCGTCAAATACTTCATATTCATGCATCTGCCAGCCTAATTATATTGGAAATCAATGTGAAAGAAGTAAAGCTAAAATAAATGGGTTTTAAATGTATTTGACCCTCTCGAGGTTTTTTTTAGCTAACCCATGTATATCCTCGCCATGTTTAAATCAAGGAGTCTGCCAAGGCTATTGGAATGCAACAAATACTTGGTACATATGTAGTTGTGTTGGAACATATACAGGAACACATTGTGAAACATCATTACTTAATCCATGTGGTGGCTTGTGTATGAATGGGTATGTTCTTGATTTAAAATTTTTAAATCTATAAAAATTTGCCTTGTGTTTTTCTTCTAGAAGTCCATGTGTTAACGGAACATGCGTTTGTCCGGCTCAATATACAGGAACATACTGTGGACTTAGTAAATATTTTTCTTCTTGATTTCAAAGTTCTAAATTAATTATTATATTCACTAGATAATCCATGTTACAATCCGATTTGTCGCAATGGTGGCTTTTGTTCAGTAAATTTCAATTCAACAAATGTTTCATTCACATGTACTTGTCAAAGCTCTTTCACTAGTCAATATTGTGAAACGCCAATTTCTCCATCATTAACTACTAGTTGTCTTCCACAATGTAACAATGGTGGTACTTGTGTTAGCGGTGTGTGTGTATGTGCACCACAATATATCGGGCCATCGTGTCAATATAGTAAAAAATTAGCATAAAAAAAAAGATTTCATTTTCCTTCATGTTCTAGCAAATCCATGTTTAAATAACCATTCTTGTCTAAATGGCGGTACTTGTTTTGGTCAATATTATTTAAATGGAACTTTGTATACACAATGTTTTTGTTCTCAAGGATATACAGGAACATTGTGTGAAGGTAATAATAATATAAACGAGATTCACATGAGAATATTTTTTTGTTTTAAACTTTTAGCAACACTCTGTTCGCCAACATCGTGCAATGGTGGTTCGTGTGTAGCCACTCAAAATACTATTTTTTGTTCATGTCCAATAGGAAAAGCTGGCGATCGTTGTCAAGTACGGTTTAATTCTAAACGTTCTTTTTGGTTTATTCTGAATTTATTTTTAGTATACAGATGCTTGTGCAAAAAATCCGTGTTCACCAAATCAGGCATGCGTACAAATAGAAAATCAATATCAATGTAGATACTCATTATTGTTTTCAGAAGAAAAAAAACTTCTACATCTATTTTGTAGGTATGGCTTGTTATGATAAAAGTACTTTTTGTTCAATCTATCAAAATTATACCGAATATTGTAATAGTCGTTACGCATTACTTATTAATAATATATTAGTACCCGTGCCAGACGCCTGCCAACTTTCATGTAAACAATGTAATCCGATAAAAAATTCGAATTCTAGTGGACGTGTATTAACTGAACTCAATGATGATAGTGATTCGATAGTGACAGGCAAATACAAGTATCTAATTGATAATATGCAAATGACTTCAATTCCAACACAAAATGAAATATCTTCGCAAGAAGAAAAATGTTTCGATAGGCGCGATGATTGTTCAATACAAAAAGCATATGGATTTTGTGCAATTTTTAATGAGAAATATCCCTATCATTGCGCGAAAACTTGTGATCCTGATTGTGCCAGTCTATCCTGATACACCTATTTTTGGCAACAAAAAGCAAACAAATATATTCTTCTAATCGCTAAAGTCAAAAAAGGAACACATCAACCAGTTGACATATACTATTTTTTGAAAATGATTGTTTACATCGATTCTATAATAAATTAAATAAAAAAATGTTGGAATTCAGAATAACTCTACTACTAACAATCAAACCGTGTAAAACAGATGAAAATAATTGCCTCCGTAATTTGATCGGAGGTAAAAGTTCGTTAGCCTCCAGCTATAGACAAGAACAACAGTCACGTCCACACTCTCAAGTTTCTATTTCGAAAGTACAATTGATCAAAGTTAACGCTTTATTCAATGGGCCATGAATTCAAATGGAAACTAAAAACTGTATTGGTTACTATCAATGAATCATACATACTTGCATTTGCAATCTACTTTCTATATTTCATCCATCAGGTGCAAAAAAAAATACATCTAACTTGCCATAAGAAGAGATCCTCCAGTATAACCGCCACTGATGGTGAAATAATATGTAATATTTCTTAATATTCTATTTTAATATAAATGGAAAAGCCGTTTTATTATTCATAGAGGACGACAGTTGAGAGAGTAGTATCCAACTTTGATAATTCACTCTCCTAAATTTTTCAATCATGATTTTTATCAAATAAAATCTACTGTCTTTTTTTATTTCGAAAAATAGTATTAAAATTTTCGGGTTTTCCCCTTGTAAAAAACCTATTCGTCTAGTAAATAAAAAATGAAAATATCAAATCATATGACAAATGTTGCTTCAGTACTCGTTCATATTAAATCCAAAAGAAATATCATCTAGAAGTACAGCAGCGTGGCGCAGTGGAAGCGTGCTGGGCTCATAACTCAGAGGTCGGTAGATCGAAACTACTCGCTGCTATAATCCTTTTTTTCTTTCTTTTTTCTTGCGTTCTGTCGAGTGATGCAGAACGCAACAGGAAGAAAGTTTTCGACACGCAGCAAAAACGTGCATGAGTCACGTATTGCCTTATGCAATACCTTAAAAATCATTGTCATATATTTAGTTATTTTTTTCCTTTTTTAACGATTTAGAATGGCGCAGCAAGTTGATTGTGATCATGAGGACGATTTTAAACTCATCAGTAAGTAGCATTTTTCCCCATCTAAATACAGAATATGGAAGAAAATATATTTCATGTGCCTATAATAAACTTGGTTATCGGGTATCATAAAAGTATTCCAATGATGCATAATTAATTATAAAAGAACATGATTGTTTTTTTTTCTAACAGAAACAGGCATCTTCGGAGCGATGGCAAGTACAACCACGTGTCCATCAATAACAAGTTTGACTTCAAATCAACATATTCCTAATATCGAAAAATCGATAGAACCTGCATCAATAAAAACGGACCAAACTACAGTTAATGAAGCTCAATTCTCATCATTAGTAAATACAAATCCTTTACCAACACGCTATGGGGCAGCCTCAATGATTCCACGTGCTGACGGTTTTGATATGAAATCGATTATCAATAGTAGTAGTAGTAGTAGTAGTAGTAGACCGAGTCTACCAACGCAAACAAATGATTTCATGAGTATTTTAAAAGATGAAAAAACGAAAAAGCAATCATACAACAACGATCACATTCGACAAATACTTGCTGATAATAATAATGATATTAAAGCACTTCTTCAAAGCGCTAAAAAAGCTCAACAAGATTTTCTTGATGCCATTAATCTCGATTAAAAATTTCTACATTCATAACCTATATTTTATTATACAAGAAAATAAAAATAAGAAAATCTATTAAAAAAGAAAGTTCTAATTTGAGAATGAATATGTGATAAGATTAATGATCATTGATACTTCGAAAAATGTTTTTAATATTCGACTGTTTGTTTTCGATGTAAAACGGTCACCGAAAATTATTATACTAAACCAAAAACAAATATTTATTGTAAAAAATGCCACTGAATATTCAACTACTGCTTTTGATAATTGATAAATTTTGTCTAATAAAAAATAATCAATATCATAGCCAACATCTCTAACAATTTCACGATGATGAACAGTGGCTTTTTCTAGAACGCTTTCTCGACAAAAATAAATAATCATAATAAATAAAACTAATCCTAAAGCACTTAGAAGTGTTTGCTTATTTCCTAATTTTTTTTTCAATCGTTTTTCAATTGTTTTTCTCATTAAAACGTCTCCAGTTGGTCGACAATCATGTTCAAATTGTCCTCGACGACGAATTGTATGACAGTAAATACATTGTACAGGTAAATCATCGAGCATATTTCGTATGAGTCGATTAGCTTTTGGTAAATCAATATTATATTGAAGAGGAATTGTATCGTCCCATGTCCATCGACATATTGGACAATATGAGTCAGCTAACTGTAATAAACATGAACGGCAAAAGGCACTATCACAATATGTATGTGTATGAGGATCTTCAAGGATATCCAGGCATATAGGGCAAGTTAACGATGGAGATATTACATGTTCATCGACATATATGTACGCGGTTTTATTCATGATTTTCGATGATGGAAAAACGTGTAAGTGAATAAAAACAAGAGCATAAAGAATACTTCACCGAAATATATGCATAAATGTAATATGTAGAGGTATGCAAGCCAATCGACAAAATCTTCAAAGGGAGAAAAAACAAAGGTGAAGAGAGAAAAACATACAGCAGTTGCACCTTTCTTCTTTTTTTTCTCTTTTATGTATACTCGTTGAAAGACATAGACGGGATTAGTCTCTCACTCTCTCCACTTTACTAAATGAAAACCACCAATCGTCGAGATTTTGTTGATGACTCATATATTTTTGTGACTTTTAACATTTTTTTCCTGGTACTTAAATCCCAAAGAATAATATTTTTCAAGTCACATGCACATGCAAACACTCACACAAACAGAAACACACATACACGGACAAAATGGTTATACATAACTTCTTAATGCAGATGTGTAAGATTAGTCAATCAAACAAATGATTGTTCATCATTTGTTTTACAGTCTTTTTGAATGGATTTAACCAGATGACTTGTTCAATTAGTCGACGTATTGATAAAATATTCTGTTCAATAGAATAAAAATGTTGATAGGATATAAACGGTATGATCATTTTAGATGGTGATATTGATATTGATGATTGCTGTTGTTGTTGTTGTTCTGTATCGTCAAGTGAATGTGTCGAATATCCATCATCATTATCTATGGTCGGTTCATCGAAACAAGATGATGATGATGATAATGACGAAGAGAATAATAATGGCGATGATGATGATGATGTAATCATTGCTGGACTCAGATCATCTTCACTTTCATCGAATAAATCGTACACATAGATATTTGATAATTCGATACATATCTTCGGTTCATCGTCTTCCCCATAGGAGAAATCTGTTATCTCATTTTCAAGATCTATTAAAATAGTTGAAATCAAATCAATAGATAAAAATCATAAAATATACACGAACCATCTTGTAATTCAGTTGAACTGAGAAAATATTCATTGTTTTTCAATGTTAATTCACATTCTTTATATTGATTTGATAGAATATTAATGTGAAATGGTAATTCAGTACTTCTATTATCAGTATTAGCCAAGATGATGTTCAATAGACCACGGTGATTATCATATTCTAGACCAATTTTAAAATCATCAGTTAAATAAACATTTTGATAAACGATATTCGATGTTTGAAACATTGATGAGGAGCTGGAAAAATAAAAAAAGTGTTCAACTTGTTTTTCACTCATACAGATAAATCAATAAGTACTTACGAATTTATATTGAATACAACCCCTAGAACGTTTTGAAATGCACTGTGAAAAATATATACCTCGATGCAATGTTATACATTTATATTTCTTGAATGCTTTTAAAGAGAAATATATTGGCTACATTTTTTTCCTTTTCTCTTTCTCTGTCTGTTTCTTCAGCTGATATAGATGAAACGAGAAGAAAAAAACTAGTTCGCGCTCTTTCTCTCTTGTATAACAAATGAGCGAATTTTCTTTCTAGTATACGATCGTGTCGTTCTATTTCCAAGTAATCACACTAAATCGTTGTGCGCTAGACGTGGACACTAGAAAAAAAACACTAACCAAGGATAATGTAGGCGTGCGTTGCTTTATCCCTTATTAATAGGTGAGCCTATAAAGATCTAATAGCTCATTGCTTCTTTTGCAGCAGAGACGAACGCTTGCATTAAAGCTTCACATATGGACAAGGACGATTGTCAATTATTGATAAGAAAAAGGACACTCTCAGCATTCCAAGGACGTATCATTATGATATATAGAACATCAAAATATGTACTTAGCAAAGTGTTTAGCATAGATTCAATGATGGAAATGAAAATTTTTTACAATTAGATTCGAACAATTTGTAGATAAATAATATCCATGGAAAACCAATGAAAATAGAGAATAGGGCTAAGTGCCTAAATTTCTACTAATTGTTTTCTTTTTTTTCTATGTAGAACAATGCAGCATTAGCCTACATTCAATAAAATTAAGTAACAAGAATGGTTTCTGTTCTAGCTGTGTTTTTTTTTCTTCATTTCAGAAATAAATATTACTTTTTGTTTTATTCAAATAGTAGATTGTGTTGCATATAAAATTTAAGTATTTGCGTTGGAAGCAAATCTTTATAAGTTTTCTTGCAAAAAATCATAGTTTTGAAATAGACATTTTTACGCGAGAAGTATTGACATTCAAGAATAAAATTAACTTATTCATGGAAATTGTTTTTTTAGAAGATTTCTCTTTGACATTGTTATAAATGTTAAAATAAAAATGACGCCTATCGTTTTAAGAAAATTTTTGATAGGAAAATTTGTTTTTAATCTATCGATTGAATACGCTACTCGAATGAAATATGTCTTATTTTTCAAAATCTTAAATCCATTAATGAGAAGAATTTTTGTATGTAGTACATTAGAATTTCAATATTATTCTATAGTGTTTATCAGACATACACATGTTATGAAGGCCATGGAAAATCGTCAATCTATTGACGATTGAAAACATAATGATGATACAAATGTAAGTGTTCCAAGCAGACGGAGAGAATAAAATAAAGATTATTTATTTTTGATAAAACACCTTTGTATAATAGCGAAAGTTAATGAATTTTATGTGTCAAAAATATAAGAAATAATCATGCCATTTAATCGTTTCGTTAATCTTTATATCACTCCATAGTTTATCAATAAAATAATAGTTTATAACCTTCAATGAAAAACATCAGTCTATTGACAAAAACATAAGACTAATATTATTTGATTGCTCTCAGGAGTATCGTTTACAATTGAGTTCGTCTAATTTGAATTGTGGTTTTATGGAATTGAAATAGTCTTAGAGTATTGTTTATTTCGTAAATTTAAGCAGACACGAGGTATCATAACTTCTATTTTTTTGTTTAAATGTGATATTTATGACTGCATGTCTTTTCTTTCTTCATAATCCAGTTCAATTTCATTATCACACCTAGAGATTTTATCACGTTGACTTCCATGTTATCTCTATGTTTATATAAAAAATTTTCTTGTAGTGATTTTTGAGGAAACTATTTAAAATGTCTTTGTATCTTTACGATGTTTACTGAGACTCGATGAATGAATTATACGAATCTTGTCATTGGCGATATGCCTAAACTTAGATAGAATATAAAAAATGATGATATATTATACGTTGAAGGCTAATTTGTTAAGAATCTTTACAATGAAACAAACTTGAATTAGTATGTACGGATTTAACTAATCAATTCAAGCTTTTGTACAAAAAGAAGCAACAGCGATACAAAACTGAGTATTAAATAGCCTTGGTTATTTCTACGTGGCGTGTTATTATGTTCTTTTGTAAAAGAATAATCGTATCGTATTGTATTATAATTTATGATGTACAATTATCAACATAAATTCAATGTCTTTCTGTGTATAATATCGTAGTAAAAGTTATTAGTGAAAATTTTTTACAAGAAACTCTTTTTCTCGCAACATTCTTGCGTCTTGTTGTTCGACATATGAAAATGAGATTTTATAGGTCAACAAGATAAGGGTTATGTTTCAAACTTTATCCGCTATTGTTGTCAGCAGAGCGTTCACTGACAGACCTATCAATACTAGTGCCACTGCTACTATAACCATTCTCTTGGTATTTTTTTACTTCAACAATCCTACGATAATTAGAACTATTACTTGTGGACTGCAATCAAATCATAATTTTACCGGAACCAAATTACTCCCGTTGCTTTTGTTTGCGTTTATTATTGTTTTGATATTCTTTAAAGTGTAAAATTCAATCACTGAAAAATCTTGTGATAATAATATATTATCAAATCTTGCGGTCCAGGGTATGTCCGTGGGTTTGGTTTGCGGTTGACTCTTCGTCCATACTCATACCCTACTCGAATATAATTCTATGGATAGTTTTAAAACTATCGATGTTTATTGTTCGTAATGTTAGAAATGAGAGCATGAAAAATACTTTGTATATAATTGACACTATTTATGAGCTGTGCAAAATATTTCTGTGGAACTTTAAAGGTGTGCGTCACTATAGTGCTTATACCATTATACAACTGTAGTTGTGAGAAAGCCACGATTTGTTTTTGTAAAACTGAATTTAGTCTAGTTATTACTGGGCACAAAGAAAAATGTTAGAATAAAGTTGCTTATTAAATCCATGAAAGAATTAGAAAACAAACTAGATGGTATCCGGGTTTTATTCGTACAAGAAATGCTATGCGAAACATGACCTCAATCTACGATAACATCGAAAATCCGAATAATGAATCCTTTAATTCAATAGAAATTAATATCGATTGAACGATTAATTATCTCAGATTAGGGGTGGCCCTTTGCCGTTACTATCCTTTAAAATAAAGGATTTGTTTTTTAAACATTAATGCAGTAACAAACTCATATGATCATAGAACTGATATTTAGAAAGACTTGTATAACTGAAAAAATGTATTTGAAGAAAAAGCAAGGTAGTGTGAAACGAAATACATTTGGAATTTTTTCCAGATATTTAGCAGATATCGACTTTAACAACGACGAATGGATCAAAGCTAATATCATATTCAGAATCAACATAACAAATGGAGTTGACTTACGGGCGTTTCGAATAATTTTGAGATATTTGTTTTTTTCTTAAAAACTTCACCCACGCCCACACTCAAGTATAAAAGAAATTAGATAGTATCCGAGTTTTACTCGTCTACGAAATACGATGCAAAGCAAGACTTGAATCTACACACTAAAGTCGAAAATATTAAAAATCAATGTTTTCATTCAAAAGAAATCAGTGTTCTACACATGATTTTCAAAATCTTCTAGGTTTACTTCTCTTACTGTATTCAAGAATTTAGAAAAAGAAAAGTTTCTTTGAATAGCTTGACTTCTGAAGTAGCCATATTATAATTAATCACGGAAAAAACTCTATCCAAGCTTATCAAGATATCCATAGAGAACTATATCGATTGAACAATTTGTTGTTTCTATGATTTATTATCTTAGATCAACTGTGAAGAGACATGCGTGTGGGTCAAGGGGGAAACAGCGATTTGTGATTTTGTGATTTAAAATGAGTTTACCTGATTTCGGTGATTTAAAATGAGTTTAAATGATTTAAACTAATTTAAATCATTCTCTTTCTCAGTGAGAATTTTCAATTTATTGCAGTTTTCAGCTTTTATACGATATATGGCTGAGATCTAAAGAATTTATATTTGTTTTATTCAGATTGTTTCATATA
>CAJNYU010002704.1:0-27325 GCA_905331475.1 Rotaria socialis
GAGGGAAGACTTGGGTGAGACCAGAAATTTTTCGATCGATGACCCCATACAAGTTTAGCATCATTCGATGTAGAATTTCATTCTGAATTCAACACAACCATTTTCAGAACCAACACAGCTACAGCAGCGAATCCGGGCTGGAATTACTTCTATAAGATTTTCAGAAAAAGCAGTATTTCCAGGTAAAGCGCCAGATTTTGATCGGCAACCCCCTTTAAAAATTACACCATTCGATTCAGCTCAAAATTCTGCATCCAACACAACGAAAATGAAGTTCAACACAACCATATAGGCGAATCCGGGCTGGAAAAGCTCGAATCTTGTGCTAACTTCCCCAACGTCAAGAAATTAGTCTATTTGACTGAATTATTCAAATTATATGTAAAATTTATTTATTATTAATTAACTTTGATTTTGGAAAATGTATCTAACTGTAATGTAGATTCGAGAGATACTATCCTCTATTAAACAATAATAATGACAATAGAAGTTGAAATCATTCGATATCTTTTCATCATCATTTTCCTTTGTAAGAATGAAGAAATAAAACATCAGAACAACAAAAAACTATTTGTATTATAACTTTAATAAGAGCAACGAAGCTGATTAGTTTCTATTATGATTTTCATTGATATTGTAGAGAACAGTGCTGGGATCGATTCGTGTTTTTTCCGAGCCGAACCGAAATTAACCGAATGAAATTTGAATGTCTTGAATGTCTTAGAAAGATCAAAATATTAAAAAAAAAGTGTTCTTATTAAATTATGTCTCTCTCACAGTAACTGAACTGAACAGTTCAACACCAAGATCAATTGTGTTCTGGTCTAGAGCTAAAAAATGTATGAAATCTGCGTCGTCATCCTTACATGGATTTATGCTCAACGATGGGACGGTCATCAAGGACGGTCCGAAAATGTGTGAAGAAGCGTGCAAACATTATGAAGAATTCTTCAGTGAATCCGAAATATTTCGACCACATCCATATACTGATAGTCCTGATCTTCAATGGGAAAACTTTGATGAAGAAATTCCATTATGCACAACCGAAGAGGTTATTGATATCGTCAATTCTCGCAAAAAGAAGAAGTCAATAGATGCACATGGTTTATCAAACTTCACCTTCAATTTTCTCCCATTGTCGTACTGGTCGCTTCTCGTGGAAATATTTAATCATTCTTTCTCTGAAGGAACGATGCCAGATAGATGGAAAGATAGTAGAATGCTACTTCTAGCAAAAAAAGATCCTATATGTAACCCAGGATTGACGCGTCCTATATCATTACTCGACGTCTTTCTCAAAGTTAACGAAAAATTGTTCCAAACTAGATTTATGAACATCGTGAACAGAAGAGGTCTTCTTCCAGATACACAAAGTGGCTTTCGTCCAAAATTCAGACTACAAACAAGAGTATTGTTGTTTTTCGAACATATTTCAAGTTTGATGGCAAATAGTTCACCAGTGGGAACGATATTTGTGGATTTTCGGAGTGCTTTCGATCAATTATGGTTTCGGGGATGTATTGGAAAGCTGAAAAGAATGGGAATTCCAAGAAAGTACTTGATCTGGATAGAGAATTGGTTGATGAACAGGAGGGCTTTTATTGCAATAAAAGGTGAACGCTCGAAGTGGTTTCGCATACGCAAAGGAGGACCTCAAGGCTCAATATTTACACCGTTGCTGTTTATTACTTATCATAGCGATCTTACAGAAACTCTAAATTGCTGTTTAAGTCACCATTTCACAGGTGACCTTGCGGCGATAATGGGTGGTGGTATCGGGTTAAAATATTCATTGCAATGTCTTGAACTTGAAAAAAAACTCTCAAGTTTTTTCAAAGACTTGAAATACTATTGCACGCTAACAGCACAGCCGATTAATTACAACAAAACGCAAGCACTGTTTTCTGCTAGAGCGATCGGCTATCCAGATATAGCATTGAAATGCGGAAATAACAAAATAGAATGGGTGAAGGAAATTAAATATTTAGGTTATGTATTTACCCCCAAGCTTGGATTTAGTGCTATGATACAGAAAACAATGCTCAAAGTACGTCAAAGAGTTGCGATGGTCAATTCATTTCGTTTGAAAGGCTTCACATCAACAGCACTGAGAAAAGCTCTATTCAACTCTTACGTATTGCCGGTATTTGCTTGGCTTTTCCCGTTTTTTCCACTCTTTACGGTGAACCAACAGCAGGACTTGAATGAATTCTATACTCGTTGTTTGCGTAGAGTTATGTACTGTATGCACTGGAATTCGTATTTTTTTATGTACGCTACTAATGAATTGTCACTCGAAGACCGATGTAAAAAGTATTGGGAACGATATTGGCTCGCGTTGGCAGACACAACAGACGGTCTCTTGATATTTGAACAAGGCAATCTAAATGTAATACGAGAAAATTGGTTGCGCGGAGAGAGTAGGATAAATGGTATTCATCGGTCTAAGAGATATGTCGAACACACATCACTTCTTGAGAAATGTACTTCCTGGTGCGCAAACATCCCCTCGTATGATTCTAATATCAACTATGAGCTGGAAGAAGTCGTCACTTTATATGAGTTCCCAGAAACTTTCTAAAAGCAAGGCTTATCCATAAAACATTTGTAACTCATCTCTTTTTGTTTTTATTACCAACGGTATCCTTATTTGTTCTTTCTACACTTTTTCTCTTGATTTCACTTTATTCATCTTTTATTTATTTCTACTTTAACTTGTGTACTGTAAGGACCATAAAAGTGGTCGTCAGTTATTAGCAAAAAGAAAAAAAAAAAAAGATCAAAATATTATCAAAGTATTTGCTTCTCTCTTAAAATGATACTTTCTGTGCGCATGCTATATATATGTAAATGGTTCTGGTGTTTATTTACATATTTTCTTTGAAAATAATCGTAGACAAAAGTAAATAATTCAAGTTCAGAGTATTTCCAAAGGATAGAGAATAGAATAACAATATTAGAAATATTAGCCTGGTAAATCGCACTTTTCGTTGTTGCCTGACTCACAGACCAGATATTTTCCAGTATAACTTATTAAGTGAGGTTACCTATTTCAAGCGAAGCATAATAACATCCTGAAATGAACATTATTCTAGAGATTTAAGAGTATTTATTTTCAAATTCCAGATCCTAAATAAAGTCCAAAGATTGCTAATTTCAATAGAAATTCTTTTTCGATTGTCAATCTCGTACGAAAGTGATATTAACTAGAGAGCGAGGTATGCAACTGTATCTATCAATTTAATTTATTTAAGAATGACTTGTAATTTTGATATTGGAAAAATATATTTTATTCTTTGATTATCATTTCTAGTAGAACAGTGAGCTCTGAAGCCTTAATCATATGGCCGAAAGGTGCATACAAGGACGTGAAACAAACTAGGTGAATGTCTATTTCAGTTTTTTGAAATTTTCATATTTGGGAAGTAGATCGAGTCTTGATATTTATGAGACAAGTTATATGCGCTAACTTATATTTATAAAAAACACCAATCAACTTTGAACTGCTTGTAGTTTGGATAGAAACTGCTCAGATGTAGGTAGGATAAAATATCAGTCGTACTTCATTAAACGCCAATATAACATAGACATAATTAGATCATCAAATCAAGTCGAAAATTGCACCTTTCAGCAATTAATAAAGCTTAGATTGATGAATTCTTTTTTATATAACAGAAATCTAGACTCTAATTTTTACTACCTTTACAGTTGGGTCGAATTTAGAACTTTCTGGAATCATTGCTAGAATAATTGAATCTCTGATGAAAAGAAGATAGTTGAATTCAAAATAAAGTTACTACTATAGTAGAAACAGCATCCAAAATTCTATTAAAGAAAACTGATTTAGGATTTATTATTTTATTATTTTCTATCAAGAAAAGGACGAAAATAGAAAAAATTCGTTCCTAGTCATTATGAACACAGAAAACGAAGCAAAATTTACGGTTAATTTTCTATCCTGATAGAAAACAATAATAGATAAAAACTTTATTTTAGTAGCACATATAGTATATGATTTATAAAAATTTTGATATTAACTCTAAGAATTTAGACTCAAAGGAAACTGAAGAATCAACAAGATTATCTTTAGTACCCAAGCAACACAGCAGATACCAGAATCACTTATCTCTATACACCTATTAGAGAACAACGAGTCCGGATCTGGGTTCATACATGATTTACTTTCAGACTCAGTTTGCATTCAGATACGAATCTAACCATAGAACAGTTCAGGTTAACGCATAATATTTTCTGTATTCTGTTTCAAAATGTTTAGGCTATTTATAAGTTTATAGTTAGAAGTCATTCCTCTACACTGAGGATGCTAAATATTGAAGAAATATTTAATGGGTCTGGACTAGAGATCAGCGGAGTCGCACTTTTTGATTCCTAAACCCGACCCAATTCCGAAAAAAAAATTTTTCGATTCCGCTTCCAACTCCGGCGGGAAATTTTTCTGGAATCCGATTCCGACTCCGGAAAAATCCGACTTTTTTTGCAGCTTAGTTACATCTAATTCATATCAAATGTTTGATATTCTGAAAGGATATATAAGTAAACGAATCAACCCAGGTCAAACAATAAGACAATAAGATCCTCTACGATCATATCTCTGATCTTATATGATCTTGTAAGATCTATGTCTGATTTTTTGACCTGAGAATAAGGAACGAATAGCATCAATGTCATCTACAACGGTATTTTCTGAAGAATCAGCCTGCACAGATCCTAAACAATTATGTCTCGATGTTGACGATAGTTTCAATGATTCTAATAAAGAGAACATTCTTAATTAGTCTATTTTATTTTTTCTTTATACTAATGGTTTATGTAAATATTTTTCTTGTGCCATTATTTTTGCTTAAGATTTATTTATGAAGTTAAAATTAGCACATCTTTGTTCATTATACAATATACGCATGAATAAACTTGTATCTAAGTGAAAGTCAGATGATGTAATTTTTGTAGTAATATAGCTCAAACATTAACTCACAAAAAATTTATTTTAACTTCACTATTTCAACTTCGTCAGAGTAGAAATCGAATTTCGGAGTCCGGTGCCATTTTTTACTCCGACTCCGACTCCGACTCCGACTCCGGAAAACATTTTTTCACGATTCCGATTCCAAGTCCGACTCCAAAAAAAACCTTTTTTAAATTCTGATTCCGACTCCTGTGCAGTGCACTAGTCTGGACCCGCTGCTCTCTAATACCTATATATATATACATATATCGCTGTTGTTGGGGATATCTGATTTTAATATGAATATGGACAAGTATTTCCTTTGCTTTAGATTTTCATAAGCAAAAATAATTTATTTATTGAAACTATAATAAATCGGTTTCGAAGACTTCAAACCGAGCCGAACTGGTTTCACCACTGGTAGATAATTTCCTATGTTGTCTAACTGAAATAGAAGACGCTTGACGCATAGATGTTGGATCAATGATTGGGCTACTTGAATTCGAATCAACAAATTGATTGTTGTTATGTGAAAATCAATAAATAAAACGAATTATATTTTTTTATCTATCCTCATTGTCTTTGACTGTGATTACTTTGAAATATGATCTCAAATTGAAACCTGAATTCATTCGAAGTTCCCTATTTTCTATGTATGACATTATAATTTGATTGAAAGAAAATATCTCGATGAATTTTCATCTTTTATTTAGTTTGCCATCAAATTGTTGAGACCGTATTTTAATTTTATATAGTTAACCATTTGTGTCCAGCACTTTATCATATTCTTCTATTCAGGTTAAATAAACTTTTAATTGTTTTTTTTTTAAATCAATATCCGTTATTCATTGACGAATTACAAGCATTTTTTTCTTATTAACCACTGTTGAAGTCAATGTCGGTAGAAAAATTCAATTTTTCTCATTTTAAAAAGAGTAGCGCTTATAAAAATGTGTTACTTTTGTTTCTCTATATAAAATAGTTCTCTATAGCATTCGAATTAATATTTCATTCTACATGTTTGACAAAATCAAATTCTTTTTTGATCATTCAATAATAATTTAAATATTAGTTTTATTTATCTTAATAGCCAATCATAATAATAAAAGAAGAATATAAAAACAGAATCAATTTCTATTTGTTAATAATCTATACGACGCTGTGTTTTTTTTATCGAATCTATTCAAAGAGTCTTTTTGTGAATATTTCAAATGACAAGAAATTCTTATCTTAACAATAATCAATATTATTTGTGTTTCTTTTTCTTTCATAAATGAACTACAATCAATTTTTTTCTTTTTCATCAAATCGAATAATTTACAATGGGGAAACATTAATTTAAATATATCCGGAAAGGAAAAATTTTATAAAAATTATCATCATCGAAACGAACTAATTGGTGATATTGTCTTGTTTTTTTTCGAATAATATTAAAAAGAAATAAATGTTTCGAGTGGTTTCTACTCAATTAGTTGATAATGGAAGCGAGCGAGAACGCTACGCACAGACACAAAAACAAATACAAAAAAAAAAGAAAAAAAAGAGACGATAAATGGAGGAATGCTAAAAGCACGATGCCGAACATGTTTTTTTTTTTTGTTTAATATGAATCATTCTCTTGTATAGTTGAATTTGAAAGTTTTTTTTTCAAATGAATATCATCTTTTGTATGCTTCTCATATTCAATTGTTGTTGAACATGATGTTTTACATAATAAACATCGATATGTTAATTGTTCGATTTTAAATATATATCCTGATAAATCATTTAAATCTTCAGATGATTTTATAGAAACAGGTAAGGTTGATCCACATATTTGCCAACAAACTAATGCATGACATCGACATGATTCATATAATGGCCCTAAATATACATGTACATATATATTTATATTAATATCAGTAAATACAAAACAAAACGAATATCTTCTTTTCATTGTTTTATTTTCTTTTTTGCCTTCTTTTTGTTTTATGATTGACGAACAAACAAATAAACTGATTTCTTGTTTGAAACTATTCTTTGAATTTGATCATAATAAACGAAAAGAAAGAAAAATTTTACTTTTACTCATTTTTGTTTAATTTATCCAGGATTTCTTTTTTCTTTTTGTTTCTAATGAAGACATTTACGAATATTGATTTCAAATGAAATATTTTTTTAATCTTTGCTTAGCAGAAAGAAATTGACATAATGAAGAAAAAACAACTCGTAATTTAATATAGAAATTTCATAAGTTCAATTTTCTTTTAAACGCTCGTTATTTATTTAATGATTCAATAAAATTTTCATTAGAACGTAAAATTTTTTTTTGATCAATTAAATAAAAGTAACGTACAAAACAAAAAGTCTAAAAACGAACAAAAGAATTTTTCTTTTCAGTCCTAATGATCAAATGAAAACAGTTTTAAAGAATAATTCATTTCGTTTGTTTGCTAATGAAAAATAGCAAAAATATAATTATCGAGGGTTAATTTTAGTTTTTCAAAAGCTAAATTAAAAAACTGAAACTACTTACAAACAAGATAACATCTTTTACAAACATAACCAACATCAACAGTTTGATAATCAATTGATGAATAAGAATGATCAAATAAATCTTGAAGATTTTTTCCATCTTGAGTATATTGAGCACGTGTTAAATGAGCATCGGATTTACTTAATGAAAGAATTTTCTTTAAAGCTTCTTCAGGTAATTGTAACATAAATAATGGCGTTCCATGGATATTCGGATCCATTAAACCATAATTATATGGATCAATACCTTTTGTGTTTTTTTTAAATGGAAACTTTAATTTCTTTTTTATTTCAACTAAATAAACTTACCAATAGGCATAAGATGCATTAAATTAATATAAGACATTAGTTGGTTTTGTTCATCTTTCGATGAATTATCTAATACTGATTGATTTGAATTATTTTCAATATCTAATTTAATATTTATACTGTTCTTTTTTATAAAATCATCTTTATTTGTAGCTGTTGTCGTTGTATTTGTTGTTGTTGTTATTGATGTTGATGTTGTTGAAATATTTCCAATTTGTTTCGATAAAATTGAACGAATATTTTCAATATGTTTTGTTGTAAATAAATGATCCTAAGAGAGAAATGCTTTTTAGTTTTTGTTTTTGTTTTTGTTTTTTTGAAAAGAAAAGTTTAATTAAATAAAAACAAACCCTTTGAGGATTTTGTAATGTATATTTGCATTGACATAATTTACATTGATCATTCGTTGATTGAAATTCATCTGGAAGATCGGATTTAAAAAAATTTGGATTTTTCTTTTCTTTTGCTCGAGCATTTTGAAACCAAACTTGTACAACACGTTTTTGCAATTGAATTTCTTTTCCTAATAATTCACATTCAGGCCTACGAAAAATAAAAGCAAATAATAAGTAAATAAATCAAGATATTTAATTAATTTATAAATAAATACATTGTCGGTGTTCGATATTCAAGAAAAATAGCTTTCATTAATTTTATTTGTAATGGCGTCATCTGCGTTCGAAATCTTCTTTGTCCATTTAAAGAATTATTCAATGACTGTTGACAATTGTTTGGTGATAAATGTCCATTTAATAAATGTTTATTATGTTTTAACAAGAAATTTTGATCATCAATTGATTGATTACTTGAATCATTCGATTCATTTAAAAAATTATCATTCTCAAATTTATTTTCATTGAAATCATTTTTTAAAGATGATTTTGATAAGTCAAGTGGAAGATCATCACTCGAATTAAATCCATTAGGAAATAAATCATAATCAATTAATAATAAATCTTCTTTTTTTTTATATAAATCATTGTGTTTTAATAGTAAATGATTTTCAAGTGTTGATTTTAATTTAAATGTTAAAGAACAATGAAGACATTTTTTATTAATAATTATATTATTAATATCATTCGAATTAATATTTGAATTTGAATTTGAATTTGAATTGAAATCAATTTTTATATTTCCTTTTCTTTCTCGTGCTCGAGTATTTTGAAACCAAACTTGTACAACACGTTTTTTCAATTTAACTTCTTCCGATATATCTTCTAACATTTTTCTCGACGGATTGGATTCAATAGAATATTTTGACATTAGGTAATCTTGTTGTTCAGGTAATATTGTTGTTCGATTTCGTTTTTGTGATGAAGAATTTTTTTTATTTTCATCATTAGAATCTTCACCATTAATATCATCATCATCATCATCATGTTCTTCAGCATCGATTTCATTACCTTCTATGCCTTCATTTTCTTCAATGTCATTTGATGAATCAGATCCAAATGATGATAAACTTCGACTAGGCTTTTTATTAATTGAATTTGAATTATTTAGATCTAATCCAACCATTGGCTGACGAAGAAAAACAACAGAAACACATTGAATTTTGAATTTTTAAATTTTTGAAATAAATAACTTACAAAGTTTTGATTATTTTGAAATAATTGTGACGAAAAAGCTGCCATGGCTGCAGCAGCAGCAGCGGCCGCTGCAGCTGGATGATAAGCGGCAAGTGGAAAAAGTGTTGCAGCATTAAGAAATGCTTGCATATGGAATGTTTGATGTTCATTAAATTCATTTATTGTATTAAAATATTTGTCACATTGTTCACAATAATTATCTTTTTTATTTAATGAATTAGTTACAACTGTTGACGATAATGGAAGACTATTTTTAATTAACATATCATAAGATGACGATGATGAACGATTTAATAATGAATTTGAATTATCTTCAATTAAATCTTTATTTGAATTCTTTTTTGCTGCTAAACAAGGTGATGAACATTGTTTAGCATGTTTCATTAATTCAGCAAAACGTTGAAATAATTTATGACAATTTTTACATGAATATCCATCATCTTTATCTTGTTTAAATAATATTTGTTGATTATTTTCATTTGGAGAATTATTTTCATAAGATTTTCTTGCTTTTTGTCGAGCATTTTGAAACCAAACAACAATAACACGAGAATTTAATTTTAATTTTTCGGAAAGAACTTCTAAATCATCATCTTTTGGATAAGGATTTGATTCAAATGCATCTTGAAGAAGACGAAGTTGTTCATCACTAAAACGTGTTCTATTAGCTCGTCTTGATGATTGTTGATGATTTTTCATTTGCTGTTGATTTAGCTGTTGTTGTTGTTGTTGTTGTTGTTGTTGATGATTTAGTTGTGATTGTTGTGGATTTAGTTGTTGTTGCTGTTGTTGTGAATTTAGTTGTTGATTTGAAGATGAATGTATAGAATTATTCGATAATTTATTATTATAATCATAAAAATCTTCATCTGAAAGAAGAAGATCTTGTTCATCATTTGATGTTAAATCATTATCAGAATAATCGGAATCGTTAAAATTTTTTTTAATAATAATTCCAGTTTTTTGATATTCATCTAAATCAATTTTATTTGTTTGTAATGGTGGATTAGAAAAATTATATGGTGAATCTTTATTTTTTTGTCTTTCTTTAAATAAAGTATTTCGAAACCAATGTTTAATTACTTTTGTTGTTAATTGACTTTTGTCTGACATTAATAATATTTGTTCATCACTAGGAGAATTATTTATATTAAAATATGAACGTAAAATTTTTAATTGTTCGTCACTAATACGTGTTCTTTGACGTTTATTTTGTGTTAAATCATACGGATTATTAACTAATGTTGAATTTGAACAATTCGAATAAATAAAACAAGATGACGACGATGATGATGAAAGATTTGTTGTTTCATTTAAATTTGAATTCGAATTTGAACGAGATTTCTTTATTTGATTTAAATCATTTAATGATGATGATTGTCGTTTTAATTTAGTCGTATTGGAATTTAGTGTTGAACAAGAAGATGATGAATGAAGTTTTTCTAATAAAAATATCCAATGTTGTATAGCACGAGATGAAAGAACTATTGAATGTATATCTTCATAATGAACTTTTAATCTTGATAAACTTGAAAACTTTTTTAAACATAAATCACAAATAATTTCATTTGAATATTTCGTGTTTGTATTTGAATTTGAATTTGAATTTGAATTCGATAGATTTTCTAAATAATGTAAAGCGATATCTTCACCTATGGATATTAATCTTTCACGAGTTTTCGATAAAAAGTTCATTGGTGGTCCATTTGATGAATTTGTTTTATTTTCAAAATAATTTTCTTTTATATCTTTTATATCTTTATTGTCTTTATTATCTTTGATTTCTTTTATAGATGATGTTGATGATAATGATGATTGAGAAGAATTTTTATCATTTAAATTAATTGAATGAATTTCACGAAAATGTTTTTCAAGGTTTAATAACGAATTAAAATATTGATTACATCCTTTTTTCCAACATAATAAACCAACGGATTTTGTTTCTTCATCAATATGACCTTTAGTTTAATTTAATTTAGTTTAGTTTAGTTCGAATGATACAAAAATAGAAGAAAACTTACTTTCATCTTGAAAATGATTTAACAAATGATAAAAATCTTTAAAATTTTTATTATGACAAGAATGACAACGATATTCATCCGAAGAGTTTGCTTCTGCCATTGATGAAAATCCTTAAGAGAACAAAACTTTTATTTTGAAATAAAAATAATAAAACAAATTTTATTTCTTTTGTTTACAAGATTAAACATTTTTAGAAATGAAAACTAAAACTGTAACGACGTATCTATTTAAATAGTTGATTCTTTCTCGAACTAAATAAATGAAAAAAAGAGGGCGCTTTTATACTCTAATCAACTTTGCTTATCAACACCGGTTTCTTTTTTATGTTATTATGTAAAAAAAAAGTAAATCATTGAAAAAAAAGCAAAGTGTAATTTTGATGTTTAGAACAAAACGGAAAGCGAGAGAGAGAGACAGAGAGACAGAGAGACAGAGAGAGAGAGAGAGACAGAGAAGAAGGGAAACAAGTCAATAAGTTTGTCTAATGAAGGCGAATGAATGTGGTTGCTTTCATCGTCGTCTTTTTCTCTCGTTTTTTTTTCTTTTCATTCATTAAGAAAGAGAACGCAAAGGGGGTAATCTCGGGTATTTTGCGTTGTCTGTGAGGCCACCACCATCACCACTTCGAACAGAATAAAATGTTGATGACATCGAACCCTCATCGACGACGACAACGACAACGACGACCAATAACATATAAATGAAATTAGTAATTGTTCGCTCACTTCGTTTTTTTTCTTTTTTTCATTCTTCATTTGTTGGTTCACCATTGGATAGAGATCATCAACCTAATTTATTTTCTCCTCCTCATCTCCTTCTTCGCTGACCTCTCTTTTCTTTTCTTCGTTTTTTTCTTTTCTTTTCTCTACTCTATACAATTCATACGTTAATTAAAGGTAGACATTACAAACTATCAAACCTTTACAACACATTTTCTTTTTATTCAAATCAACCAAAAGTTTTATTTTATAGGTTTTATTCATTTAAGACTTCACTTTCATTTTCTTTTTGTTCAATATATCAAAAATATTTTTTACTAGAGAAAAAAATCATTTTTCATTTTTCTTCCAATAATTATAGTAAAATTTTAAGTTAAACTTAATTTCTGTTTTTACTTGTTGTCATCTCAAATAAAATAATTTCTAAAGATAACACGTTAAAGAATAATTTTCGTAGTTTTCTCAATTAAAAAAATAACGATTTTTTTTCTAATATAAAAATTCTTTACAATCAATGAAATAAAATATGTCTTTTACGAATAAATCAATACCTGAATCTCCGATCAATGATAAACATCGATTCAAAGCATCTCGGCTACAGTTATGCATTGAACATAAATGTTCTTTCAATGATTCCTATAAAAAATAAAAATAAATACGAAACTATTTTATTTAAAAGAATAAATCAAATCGAATACCATCGTATTGAAATTAGCTTGAGGACAAAGTGGACATGAATAACTTTCAATAGATGAACATTCGTTTGCCATTTTTAGTTCTAAAATTAAAATAATATCAATACTTTTATTTAAATAATCGCCCTAACTAAAAGTAATCAATGAATGTCTCTCTCTCTCTTTATATATATATATATATATATATATATATATAAATATATGTATGTATGTGTATGTGTGTTCTATCTTTTGCATTACACCCAACATGTATATTAACTAACTAACGATCGAGCCATCTAAATAGAGAGAGAGAGAGAGAGGGAGAGAGAGGGAGAGAGTCGACTGGTAACAAGTCAGTTCTATGATACTAAGAGAAAAAAACGAGAGAAAAAGAGAAGAAAAGATGCAATGTCTTGGAATCTCGTTTGGATAGAGGAAAAGGAGACCGTTGATTGCCAATTACCCATAATGAGCGGCAGCTCGACGACGACGATGATGAAGACGAAGACGAAGACGAAGACGACGACGAAGACGACGACGACGATGACGACGATTAGGCAGAATAGAGAGAAAGAGAGATTGTTACATAAATTATTTCTTCTCTGTTCTCTTTTTCTCGACGGCTGTCGCCTCATTCCTAATGGATTTCGTTCTTCTTTTTTTCTTTCTTAACATATAAACTGGCATCGACACTCAATGCGAATATCGCTTTCGATCTGAAGCATAACCATCCGCTAATAAGCGACCTATAACAGAGAAAGTGTCTGTGCTTGATTCTCAAGAAAAGAGAACGACGACTATTCACATCTTTCACATTCACCGATAGAAGACACAAATAGATGTAACAGATTTTTATATTAACGCGACCAAACACGATTAATGACAAGCAACAACTAAGACAAAGAAAATAAATCATACATTTTCTTTTTTTTTTCTTCTTTTCTTTTCTTTTCTTTTCTTTTCTTTTTCTTTCTCGAAATATTTTTGTTTCTTTATTTAATAAACTTATTTTTATACGAAAAGTTAATTTATCAAATTCGTCTTTTTAAATTATTTAAAATAGAAAATAAAGGAATTTATTGACTTTTACTTTTTAATACTACTCATTCAGCAAAACATAAATAAAGAAAAATGAAAAATTTTCTATTTTCTTTTTCATTCCGGTTTGAAACAATCGATTAAATTCATTTAGCTATTCATTGTATCATGAAAAAAATCTCTGAATTGAATGAAATTTCAAAATTATATATCGAAATATTTTTATCATTTTATTATTAGTAAAATTGATCAATCTTTATTTTTTTTTTTTAATAAATAAATTCTATTAAATCGATCGTTTAGAGAAAATTATGATCGAAATAGAAAAGAATAAAATAAACTTCTCGTGATTAGTCGTTATCATATTAATCGAAAAGAAAATATTACAGTAAGGTTAAAATTAAGATAAAATTCAAACCTTGTGATTGAGATGTTTGATCAAGTGAAGAATTTTCAGGTGAAGATGTAAATGATATTTGTTGTTGTTGTTGTTGTTGTTGCTGAAGACATGGTGAAGATAAATCTCGACAATTATTCATATGTTTATCTGATTGCATATGTATTGCTAAATTTCCTTTAGTTGTTGTTGAATAAAGACATAAATCACATCTGTATGGTTTAAATCCACATGGATATTGTTCACCACGAGCAAGACGTGGATGAACACTATTTGATAAACAATATGAACAATTTGTTTCATTTTCATTTGAATTATTTATATTTCCATCGGAATTTGTCCCTATTTGATGTTTTTCTTTCATATGAATTTCCAATGTTTCTTGATATTTATAATGCCAATTACCTTGAGAAGAGATTGATCTCAGAATAAATAGAACGAAACTAAATTGTAAATAATATTCTTACATTTTGGACATTTCAATGTTTTAGATGAATTTCGAGAGTGAATATTTAAAGATCGATTATCAGGTGATAAACATTGTTCAGCCACAGCCATCAACTAAAATTCGCCGTTATTTAAAGTGATTAATATTAAAATAATCGAAAATTTACTTCATTAAGGCTGTTGTTCGTTGTTGATGTTGTTATTATTGATGATGATGGTGGTTCACTCATAACATCATCTATAATACTTATTTAATAAAGGGTCAACGATCAAGCATGATTTTTATTTATCTCTTCAAATAAAATTTAATTAAACCCATAGAATGTAAAATTATTTCAATAGATATTAAAATTAAAACTTTCGAAATGATTTTTATTTTTTTTGTTAAATATCAATTTGTAATGAGGTCATCGATGTCAAAAAACGAATGAATTGAGAAAAGAAGAGAAAAGTGTTATATCGTACAGTGATGGTTACAGTTCTGTTCTTTTGCTTCCACTATTCTTATTCGAATCCAGAGCGAACGAGCGAAAAGATAAAAAAGAAACGAGTAGCACAACAAAAGAATGACGGCGCGGCGCGCACTTGCAAATCCAATAGCGGCTGCTCACGCAGCCGAGTGCGCTAACGAGCGAGAGACGACAGCAACAGCGAGAATGATTATTGCATTGAGCTCAGGCAGGCAACCATGCTGCTCAAATCAAATCACACAGCAGCAACACAGAACAGAGAGAGAGAGAGAGACTTGTTGTTGCCTAATTGCTGGCTGCTGCTTTTACTACTGGCTTTTTCTCTGCCTTCTTCTTCTTCTTCTTCTTCTTCTTTTTCCTAGAAAGAACCGAGAGTATAATTTAATGAATAAGGACGATGAATGTGATTAGAAAAAAAGAGAGTTCCGTTTGTTGACGACTGCTTGCCCCTCGACACTGTTCGGTTCGGGACCACCAGAACAAGAATGATTAAAAACATAGTATACTCTCAACTCATTCGAATACTTCTTCATATGTACCTTTCGTTATTACAGTCGAACCACCTCATTCTCATTTGGATCGATGGTGTTGAGACATACACACACAGAAAAAAGAAAGAAAAGGAGAAAAAAACACAACATCGAGCTTTGTCTCTATCTATGATTACCTAATCAAGTGAATAGCGACGAGAGAGAAAGAACGCAAAAATTTCCTTGCTCTCTCTCTCTTCTCTGCCCGATAGTCATTATGACTCTGTGTGCTTGTTGCCGGTGAAGTACAGAAGATGGTGGAGCATAGAAGAGAAGAGAGAAAGAGAGATCATTGACAATTTATAATCGACGGTCGTCTGTGTGTATGTGTATAGTCGTTCGTTTGACGACTCATACGTTCGATTTTATTCAATCATGCCGTGTCGCTCCATTAAACTCAACTATTTTTCTTTCTCTCTCTCTCTCTCATATTCAGGGCGTGCTGGTCATTTCATTAAACCAAAACGATGGTTGAATAACGAACGGCGCACCGACCAGTTTAATCATGTAACACGAGACACTTAACAGAGAATTTATACTTCGAATGATCAACATAACTTAGACTTTTTTCTTTTTCATCAAATATAAAAAAAAGAAAGAAACGAGTTCGTCGCATCAACGAGAAAAAAGCCTATCTTCTCTACTATTGTCTAATTAGAAATCGATGGAAGCCGATTAAATTATTCGTCTTCTTGTTCTTCTTCTCTTTTTTTTTCTTTGTTGACGATCGATGAGTGAATCGTGAAAGACAACGTTATCGCAATAAGAAAAACGAGAAACTTACTCTAATGGGTCACTCACTAGTTCTGTTCTGTATGTCAGAAAAAGAAATGGATGCACGGATAAAAAAAAGAAAAAGGCACGGGCACCACCTAATATAATTTGCAATACATTGATTACGATGACGACGACGGCGATGATGAAGAGAGACGAGAAACGACAGAGAAATTGTTTGTCAACACGGACAGCAACAGCAGCATCGAGCGAGACAGCAACTCATTTGCTCGATTGCACCATCGACAACATCAGAGAACAAGCATGAGAGAAAAACCTTCGTTAAGACAAGTTGTGTTTTTTTCTCTTTTCCTTTTCGTCTAATCAATGAAAGAGAAAGTTAATTGTTAATCTTAAAATAGTTTTATTATATGACTAGATAGATCAACGCTCGATTTTTATACATTGAAATTTTAACTTACATTTCAAGAATAACAATTCAACGAGATGTCACTTAATTTTATTTAAAAATAAAAAAATAAAAATATATCGAATTTCTTCTATTCATATGATAATTATTATTATTCTATAAGAAACATTTTATTTTATTAAATAGAAAAAAAAGATTTAGTTTTGGTAGCAATAACAAAATGTTCGTTAATAGAGATATTATAAAATAGAATTGAATTTTTTTGAAATTAAATTTAATTCGAATTTTGTTTAGATTTATTCAAAAGAAATAATTGAATAGAAAGAAAACATTTTATCAATGTATATTTTTATTAGAAAATTTCAATAATCAGAATGTAAAAATTGATCTAAACTGATATTTATAAAATATCATTTTAACAATTTTCCGTTTTATCTTAATAGAATTAAATTTTGTTTTTTCATTTTTAATATAATATTTTTATAGGAATAAAATAATAATTAAGACAATCTCGATCATCTATTAAACGATTAAGAAGAAGTAAAATAATAAATATTCTCTTGTTTTGCATACATTAGTATATACTTTTCATCAAGGATATTCATCAAATAAATATGTCCTTCATAAAATGTTTGATTTTAAAAAATGAATTAAATACTATTTTCAAATCAATGAAAAGTTGTATTTGTTTTTATAGTTTTTATTTTAAAATTCTTAATAATATTTCCAAGTATTGCTTCATTTTTTAATTAATATGATAACAAATATAATCGACGTGCCATACTCAATAGATCTTTGAAATATATTTTCATTTTTGTTTACGAGTTATTCGGTTTTGCTCTTCGAAAAATTCTCATTTATAGATCGTTATCTAAATCAACCTATCTACTATGACAATAAAGTTAACATTTCTCTGTTGACTTTAGTGTATGATCACGATCACAATAAATATCATTCGTCGATAGCTATCATTAGTCACTGGAATAGTCGAAAATAAAAAAACAAACAAATTAGACAATACAATAAAATGACTTTTTGCTTATGTTTATTTATGCATTTCTAGAGAAAAAAGCTTCCAATTATATTGTTCGAAGAATCGATAGATAGATAAAATGACATATTAACCTATTGAACTTTTTTCTTCCAATCAAGTCAAATAATAAAAAAGTGAAAATACTCGTTTAGGTCAATATTTTGATGCTTAATTTCATCTTTACGAAAGGTTTTTATAGTAAAAATTGAACTGAATATTTCTTCTCGTATTATATTCTGTTCATATAGAAGTTCTCTAAACACACAATATTCACGACGGATAATTTTCTGTGTTTTCGGAGGGAAACTAGGGGGAATTTGTCGACCAAAGAAAAATGAATCTCAGAACATTCTCTTTTCTAATACCAAACACAGACAGTTATTCGTCGTGAACAGTTTGGTTAGAGAACTTTTTAATGAACAGATTTTTGGCTTTAACTGAGAAGATGCCGATGAAATTTTTTGTCATTTTCATTTATTTTTGAACTTGAATTATAGGCAGCTACTCGACGTCATCTAGTGTGAACGCGATTGTGGACAATGATCTGTCGTTGAGGGTGAGCAGAAGGCTTAAATTTGCACTCGCCATCATACGCAACCTCATTCAAATTCAAATTTAAACTTTTCAGTGAGTGTATTAATATTAACTCTTTCGGTCTGTTTTTTTACCTCCAATCAATATCCAAAAATATAAATATGTCGAAATTAGATGCGAAAACATAGCAAGAGAAAATATATTGTAGTTGTGCTATTAGCCTAGACTTTATTTTAGTTTTAGAAATGTATAAATCATAGTTTAGAAGAAAGGAAATGGTACACTAGTGAAATAAAATAGATAGGTATAGATAAATCAACTTAGTATTAAACTGGTGAGTTTTTATTTTATTTATTTATTCTTGTTCCAGAAAAACATATGATGAATCCGTGAGAAGATTTTATTTGCATATCGACTATAAAGAGTATTTGTTCAATGTGACGTCATTGTGGCTCGAATATCTTCTTATAGTATCTACTGCCCATTTTTACATTTCGACACTTCTATTTTCGACATTACTCAGGAGAACCCAGCTAGTATCTTTCCAATTCAGTATTCAAAAAAAAGAATTCAAATCCAGCATAGATTTTGAGGTTGATGAAGGTTTTCAACGAAACTTTTCTTCACGATCCGACATTCGACTAGTCTAGAATGATAATCTGAGATTGAACTAAATCCAATATTGGATAGTGACAAATATATTATATAACAACATAGAGGATAACACATCTAAGAAAATTAATGGTGAAAGATGACATTGCAAAATATCTGTGTTGAACTTGTCGATTTATCTGATGGATATTTTTATTGATTTTCAATAAATTGAATAATAGTGAAGTAATTTATTCTTTAATGGATGTTAATGTGTGACTTGATAAAATTACAAGGTGATTTTATGTTAATGAGACGATATTTATCCACTGATTAATCCAATACTCGATCGATTTTGTTGCTGATTTTTCGAATTGATATGGACTTGGCGTTTTTAATATCCAATATAATATAGCTGAACATTTGTTTAAAAGTGAAATATTCTATTTCGATGCTTTTTCTAATATGAAAAGTTCAAAAATAGATCATATATAAAAAAAGCAAATCTTGTTAAGCATTTATGTTTCTAAAAATGAAACAAATAAATTTCATTTGTTTTCTAAATTATGTTCAAAGGAAATTTATTTACAGTTGCTCTTCAAAATCATCTATCGACATTATATTATTAAAATTGATTCCAAAAGTGAAGAAATATTAAATAAGGATACTTTGAAAACAATCTTTAATTGTATATTTCCTGTCTTCGCCAATTTGGTTTGTTCAAAGTTCAATATGCATTGATGCTACTGAACCAGAGCTACTCGGTAAGCTATAACTCATTAATTCATGATGTCAGTTTGAATTAAATTTTTTAAGAATTCACAAAATTTTGTGAGAACATTAGTATTGTTTCGCCTAATCGTAATATAATTACGTAACCGTAATAAAACAAAAATACGATAAGACAAGCAAAGAAAAGTTCAAAGAAAATACACGGAATAACAAAGAATGATAATAACAGGAAGACAACTTACAATCGAGTATTTAATTTTGCAGCAGCATGAATGCAAAGTATATTATCTGATTATTCAGGATCTTAAATAGATTCTTTTGATCATTAAAGTAAATCTTGCAAATATCAAACTATTGTTCTATTTCAGTAGTAGTTGTTGGAATCGAATGGATTTGTTGGATAAACTTTGATGACAAACATATTAATTTGTAGCACTATCTTATTGGTCAAGTTGACTTCTAGAAAAATGACCAGTACATTACATCCAGGCTGCCAACTCTGTACAGAACGATTAACATTTCACATATTTGACTTTGAAGAAATTCTATATCACAATGTGAACGATTTCTCTGATTGTTTTTATCTTCTTGGTGGTCGTTTTAACCAACCTTTGATATTCTTTATTTTTTTACATTGAGTTAATCATTAGGTATTGCATATATATATATATATATATGGTTATAATGAAATGCTCATGTCACTTCTACATCGAATGATGAATCGCGAAGAACTTTTATTGAATATGTGCATCGTTCATAAATAATTTATTGATAGATATAATTTGGAAAATAATATTATATTCGTATGCATATGTTAATCATTTCACTGATTTACGATTAAATTAATATATTCAACGGACATTAAAAAATCTTGAACATAATGAAATAATATCTTATATCGATTATTTTCCAGGAGATAAAATGGATCAATATCATATCTATTCTTAAATCTATAAAATGAATAACGTCTTTATCAAATCGTATCCTTCTTGATGTTCATTATAATTGTTTTCAACAAGGAAACCCACAATTTTACAAGAGAAAAAACATGAATCAATTGTGGCAAGATTAAATAATTACTCGATATTGACATAAAAAAAAAGATTTTCCCACTCCGCATTTTCATATTTTTTTCCAAACTTACAAAAAATAGTGAATTTTTCTTCGATTAATTAAATACCAACAAGTCGAACGAAAACTTGAAATTTTTTTAAATTATTTTAATTATGTTCCTTCTAAACAATTTAAAATATTGATCAATTAGCTAAGCTTGAGAAAAACAATGTCTTTCGTTGTACTGAATGAATAAGCTAAGAGTAAAAACCTCTTATTTACTGCTTTTTTGAAATTTCTTCTAAATACTCCAGTAGAGAAGAATTTTTGAAAATGTGTTTTAATCATGAGGGATGCGGTGTGGAAGCGGGATCCTCTGATTCTGATTCTGGAAGATGGAAACACTCTAAAAAGGTAATATTTATATCAGCCAAATACTCAAAACTATTTTCCACAACATTTTTTTTACACAGAATAGATATAAAAGTGGCGTTTTCTCTTTGAAAAATGTGCTAAAATATTACGAAAATCGAAACACTCGATTCTTTCTCGATACAATGGTTGCTTTTTAAAGTGTTTTCTGAATAGGCGTGAAAAGGATCAAACAGAAACTGTGATTAGCGCGTTCTTGGATTAATCTAAAAGAGTATTGCTTCACAAAATTAGATAACACGCATGAGAATCTGTTGCAACTCGAGAATTTATTTCAATTGGTGACAATCGTACAGAAACGGACTTTCTAGAATTTCTTGAAACTGAAACCATCAAATCTTTAAATGCGCAGAAAAATTGTTGAATTTAGATAGAAAAAACTATCTTTGTACATTTTTGCGATAAAAAGTCTTAGTTAACTATTGAAATATCCGCCGTCTTTCATGTCAAAAGTTTAATATTGAAAATTTGTCAAAATTGATTTAAAGCCTTTGTATCGATCTCATGGTTTAATGGTTCCGGTCAGAACTCTGAATGGCATGTTACATAATGGCTATAATTTTCCTGATAATCTTCTTTTTTTGAAATTATTTTTATTTATTGTTGCAGTTTTTTCGAATAATTTTATTGTTTATAGATACGTTAATGTTTTCTAAAAAAGAAGTACCGAAAATAAAACCACAAGATTATTTGTCAAAGTTCAGGTTGCTGCAATTCAAAACAAAGTGTGCTCCAGTTTGGAATTGCAGCAACCTTACCGTTCTTGAGATCATCGCATCGCGACATATGAAATTTGGATACATGTGTATCTAGAAAGAAACCGAAATAAGATGCGAAGCACGAATATCGACTATGTCAAATAATCGAGTTTCAGAATCAAAAGAATAATCGACTCTAAGATTAATGTTGAGTTGTATTTTTCGTCCGTTTATTTAAGATTTATTTCAATCAACATTTGTTTGCGTCATGAATAGAAAAGTTCCGTTATCCTAGATTAGTTGATCACAGTTTAAGCTTAACTGAAAACTAACCTTAATGATATTCGTCATTACAAGATTATTTCATCGATTGAATGCTTAATTATCTAGATGATTCATTATCCATCGTCAGCTGTGATGTCAACTGTTTTACATCTGACCACATAAAATGGAGCCTAAATTTTCTTCCTGCTTTTCATTTTAATTATCTTGAAACTGAAACCTTTCAAAAATGCCTTTTCGGAAATTGGTTTGAGTCGATGGAGAGTACCATGATCGATTTGAAAAGAAATGTTTTAGATTCAACTGTGGCGTTTTCACCTCACGCTCCAAGCTGTGCACGTCTCTGTTTTGTATACAAAAAATGAACAGTATTAACGCATCACATATAAAGAGAGAAGATTTATATTGTAATTAGGCTACAGCTATTCGTGTCTGTTGCTGTTGGTATTCAACTTGATCATCAGCTACTCGTTCGCAGAGAAACCATTGCTGAAAATACACATAATACGTGAATATGGATTTTGTGTAAAAGATCTATACTAACATCTAAATCCCAATACCATCTGATATCGTCACTATTCCATTGTTCGGCGATTCTGTCGAATTCTTCATCTTCGGGGTCATTATTCATTTTATAACCTAAATAAAAAAAACTGAATTACGAGAAGAAAAAACATAGAAAAAATAAATTTACATTGCCATAAATATTCAATTTGCACATTGGCTAGTTTTTGTTCGATTTTCGTAAGTCCTAAATAAGTACAAAATCTACTCGTCTACTGACAAAAAGAAAAATCTAGAGAAATGAAGTCGTCATTTATTGACGCAGTTGAGATTTAGTAATCATGAATATGACGAATTGTTTGTCGTAGAAATTCGACTTCGTTCTTAATACGACTAGAATTTGAAAGCTTTCACTCAAGCGTGTTTGCCGAATTTAATATGATTTATTTCGTTACTCTCTACAGTATTTTTGGCACGATCTTTTCTTCTACAACGGATTTGAATCAAACGATTCAATTAATCCAAATGAGATTTTCTTGCTTAGAACAAAATGTTATTATTCATGGATGAAATATCTCTTGTTTATCTCTATTTTTTTCTATTGTTGACGTAAGCATTGGATTTTATCAGAGTATGACAGGAAGTGACATATATAATGATTGCCATATCCAAAAATGTCTAGTATAGATAATCCGACTCCATCAGTTTCTACTACTGCCGGCTTATGATGGGAATAAAAGTCATCAATACTTTCTAATCAATATAAGAAAAACACGAGCACGTTGCTCAGATATCAAACAGTTAACATTTAAGCTATGCTCTTGCAAGTGCTGAAGATAGTGAATCGTTTCGATCGACTATAATATGTATATTCGCTTACATAAAGCAGCTATTGACATATGAACCAAGTTGATCTCGTGAGGATAGGATCAGAAACAGAATTAATTTTCTCGTATACACTCTATATTCTAGCTCATGGATGATGACTCTCTCACAGGTGCAATTAACACTTCACAAATAAACAGGCAAGAAAATAGAAAGATACGCATAACTACTATTTAAATTAAATTAAAGGAATAATAGTTAAAGGTTTGTTGTTTTACAAACAAATTACTTGTAGCACATCGAACAAGAACGCTTGCATCCCAAGGAATGGAAATCATTGCAATAAAACGACGTTGTGGATGAGAGAAAAAAAGCGATAGATTTTTCTTTGTCTTACATGACGACGACTTTTATTTGTTCTTCTTGTGGTCATAAATTTAAAAAAATTCATTTTTTAAATGAATATTTTCTTCATTTACTGATTCAATGTTAGAACATTCATATTTGATGAATCTCAAGTATTGATTAGACCTGATGTTGTGAGTTGTTGTTGTTGTCAAGTACTTCATGACTCAAATAAGAAAAGAAATTCTTGTTGAGCGTTTTTTATGTTTTTCTTTTTGTTGGAAAACTATGCATTTTAATAGTTCACTTATAGCTTTTAAATTAAAAGAAATAAAAAGCTTACAGCCGTTCCAAAATTTTCTTGCTTAAATTCTACTAGATCAGATTTTGCTCGAATTGTACATTACAAATAAATGATTTCGAAGGGCCAACGATCTTTATCAATTGGATATCAGAAATTTGGTTGCTGCTGTTCAAGATCATTTTGTTCTTTTTTCAGATGTTTTCGTTCAGCTTGAAGTTGTTTTAGCTTTTAGTAAAAAGAATCCAAGAAATTTACTAAAAGCTAATCAAATTATACTTCTCAACACTGTAGTCTTCAGCTGTTGTCGTGTTCAATTTAAAAAATATCTAGAATACGGCAGGAAATTTTCTTAATGATATAAAGCAACAACGATCGATATAGAAAAATTCGAAAAATGCAAAAGGAATAAGCTGATTCTGTTCACAAAATCGAAAGAAAATCGTATAAACACAAAAATAGATAATAGATAATAAATAACAATATGCACGTAATAATCAAGAAATACTATCATTCAGTCATAAACAACGACTGCACTTTTTCGATCTATGTTGTTTAACAGAATTTACTTTGGATTGTGGATTGAAATAAACCTACGAAAATACTGTTTAGAGATAAATTCAATTTCTCATCACAGAAACGCTTATATTTACGATTTGCCAAAGAATAAGACTCATTGAAAGTAAACTAATAACAGATAATATAATAATTAAATACGCAGAATATCTATATCGAATATATACTGCTGAAAGCTATAATTCAGAACTATTCCAATATGTTTAATGAGATGAACAAAGAAGTAAATAACCGAATGCAAAAGCAATTGCTAAACAATAAGATAACCAACGAATTTCACGATCTTCACAATTTTCTTCATCAGTAAAGGCAGCATAAACAATCTATTTTAAAATGATTATGAAAGAAAGATATGATTTTATTAGTACGAACAGTTTCAAACACAAGAAGTATTACATCAACTATAGCAAGACCTAAATGAAGCGTTTTTTATCTTAATAATGCGAAAAAGTCGATACTACCAATTCTTGATCGAGCTATTGTTTATTTACAACGATCGACTTCGAATGAAAGACTATTTGACTGGCAAAGATGTGCATACAAATATCTATTAATCCTGAATTAATCTAAAGAACATAATCAGTTACATTTTGATAATTAATTTTTACATTATCATAAGTGATTAATGCTGTTGGTAATGATAAATGATAAATAAATTGAACAGTATCACTTTTTTCTACAAACTGTTCAGCACCTCCCCCCCCAACTTTTATCTCTGCAACACATCTCTGAGTGGCGAACATAAGAGCAAGAAGTTTTAATGCAACATTCATAACGTGAAATTTCGATACAAAATACAAATGAAAATATAGATGATCTTAGTCACACACTTTTTGATTTCGATTCCGACTCCGAAAAACTCCTACGCGTTTTGGAGTTTAGCGGTGTCTGAATCATATTAATATTTGATATTCGGAAGGGATAAATAAGTAAACGAATCACTAAGAAATGAACAATTTTTATTTATTTATGCATATTTTATATTGTAACAGGTTTTATGTCTTTAGCTTTTTTCATGAACAACAAAAACATCAAGTGTAAAAACGTTTTAACAAAAATCTGCATAATTCCTAAATAATTAGATCTCAATGTCGAAGATAATCTTAATGACTTGCGTAATAACGAGAATTTCATGGATCAGTGCATTTTATTTTTCATTTATGTTATAGTGGTTAATGTAAATATCTTTCTTGCGTCTTGATTTTTTCATACAATTTATTTAAAAAATATTAAAACTAGAATATTTTTGTTTTTTATATAGTATTTCATGAATAAACTTGTTTCTACGAGTCGAATTATTTGACTGTTGTACTAATATACCTCAGATCGTCATTTCAATAAAAATTCTTTTTAATTCCTCCTACTGCGACGGAGTCGAAGTCAGAACCAAGTTTCAGAGTCCAGTGCAGTTCATTAGATCTAGGATATCACGTTTTGTTTAACTTCAACGAATATCATTGTGAACTCATCAGAATACGTTGAGATTTTCTTAAATTTATAAACTGCGCCAGATTTCAGAGCTTTCTATTTCTCTCAATAAATTTCAAGACTATATCTGAAGTGTTTTTTGGCGAGATGGTATTAATTTTACAGTGGATTTTTATCGATGAACTTGAAATTTATGTGTATTTGCTTTGATTTCTCAAAAAACCTAAGGCTCGACGAAGATTTTTCATTCTCTAATAGAAATCGGTGCAGTTTATTATTTTGACTGAAAGAAAAAATGCTTTCTACGTTGTAGTCAAATGAAATCCAATGAGAAAAAAATGTTCGTTAATTTGAATTTTCCCGTTGTATTCACTTCGCAAATAAAGATGAAAAAATATAATTTGTTTTTCTTTTGAAAATCTTTTCAACGTTTTTTATTCAAAACATTTATTTGAAAAAAGAAAAGAAAAAATAAATGTTGGTTGAAATTGTTTTGCCAAGAAATAAAATAAATGTATAGACACGAAAAAAGAATCCTTCAAAATTTTATTTTTGAAAAATTTTTAAATTCTATTTCATCAAGTAATCAATATATTGTTCTATATATAATTGATGTTAAATATCTCAAAAATACTTAATGTTGAATAATCCAATTTGAATCATCTTGAGGATTTAATTTTCCGCAAATGAGAAGAATAATATCAATAATCCACCAAAGTCCTAATCCACCGAGTGTAATCATTTTTCCAACAGCAATTCCAATATGACCAAGAGAATATCTATCAACAGCAAATAAACCCAAAAAAATTGAATATAAAAGTGTCGAAATAAAATAATGCGAAGAATATTTAATACACGGAATGTTATCAATTAAAAATGAACGATTTCCTTTACATTCAATTCCATCAAATATTCGACAACGAATTGAAGTATGCTCTACTTCAATATATTTTTCACCACCAAATCGACGTCCATTTCTTTTCTTTTATTAATAAAATAATTAATAAAATAAAGAAAAAAAAACAATTCAAATTACTTGGCATTAGAGTCATGCAGGTTAAGACTTTTTTGTACCCTAACCCTGCCCTATCGTAAAACTTCGTACCCTTGTCCTACCCTGCCCTACGACGTTCTTACCCTAGCCCTACCCTGCCCTATAGACTTCGTAACCT